>JAXRKP010001728.1:0-27500 GCA_037039925.1 Doris montereyensis | reverse complement strand
TTTGGAAAACAATCATTTAAATATGCTGTTGCAGTTCTGTGGAACAAATTACCTGAACATTTAAGATCTGAAACAAATTTTAATCAATTTAAAAACCTTATTTCGATGGGGAATGGTAAAGATTGTCAGTGTTGTCATTTGTTCTATATAATTGTGTATCATATTTATTTATGAACTGTAGATTTTTAAAGACTAGATTCTTAATCCCATCTTAGATAGCGTTTTGGTAATATTTTCTATTGAAATGTCGGTGAAAAGCCCATAAGGGCTTATTAAGTTATTTCCCTTTGTGATATCTGCATGTCTCTTTTTGGAATAACAATGTATAATGTTACCGACAATAAATAAATTTTTGAATTGAATTGAATTGAAAATAATGACCGTATTACAGCCCATCACATCGACTTGATCTAATTTGTACACGCCCGGTCTCTTGATCTGCTAAATTAAATATCAGTGTAGTTGATCGTTATCTGCGTGTACCCATGTGTTCTCAACTTATGTTAGGATATGAAACGGTTGGTATAGATAATCGACAAAATCGACCCCCTCTCTATTTTTTCTAAAATAACCCCTGTTAGAGTTTCTTCAGTCCTGTCAGCTACCGGTAACAAGAAGCACTTGTCACTCTCCTGACAAATACCCCATTTGAATTTCTGTTGTAGTTTAGAAAGGAGAATTCTTTTTCCTGATTGTCACTTTAGAAAAAATGGGCTGCAATGGCAAAGACATCCGGTGTAAAATAGGTAGCAACGTAAGGGTTAATCCATCCCTCTAAACATACCTCACTACAAATTGTAAAAAAATAAACAAACGTCTCAGGGCTCTACCCAAGGTTTCTATTATAACTGCCCTCTCTCCTGTTGATTTCTGCACACACAAAAATTCTAACGATAGTGCTTTCTTCATTGTGACTTTCATCTTCTCGAAAGTCAGCTTCTATGCGATACTTCCTTGAGCCTTCCCTCTTCATACAAAGAAAATGCAATAAAAATGATTTCAAGTCAGATTTGGTCTTCGTCAGGGTATTGATCTGAGGGGAACAATTTGGGCTAACGCTTTCTTCATCATGATTTTTATCCCCTCAAACAAAGTTTTCTTCACAACTTCTATGCGATATTTCCCTGATCTGCAACATTCCCTCTTTACACAAAGAAAGCATATAATAGAAACAGTTTCAAGTTAGATTTTGATCTTGTTTTCTGCAACATTTTGATCTGGGTGGAACAATTTGAGCATAGCACACTCTTTGTTCTTGAGGCTGAAACGCTGACAAAATCTGTCACAATCGCTGAAGGCTGAGGCCTTCCCCACACCCACCCCTGTCTGTTAAAGCAAATAAGATATTTGTGAGCTTCAACCTTGGGTCTATATTACCCTAAGTTGTGTTGAGAACTGTTAGTGCAAGGTAATTTAAATGACAGAAAAGAGATTGCTGGCATTAGTTTTATCTTTGTAATGTTACACGTATATGATTCATCCAAAGGCAAGTCTGCATTAAGAAGAATACTCAAACTAAAACATCCTCTTTGCTAAACATTGAATGTGTCTTTTTTGAGTAATATTTTTTTTTCAAGCAATAGTAGATTTCATTTGTCATTCATGGCCTACCTTTAGTCCACCCTGGAAACAAGCACAAAACATTTTTTTAAAATCCTTGTGAAGCAATGGCGATACTTACTTTCAGTGATCTGAAAATGAAAGATAAAGGAAGACCACTCATGATTGTAAATTCCTCCTGAAACCATGGGCGGAAAGGGTTTCACGCCTTCACATGTTGCTTGACATTGTCTCCCAAAAAATTCAGTGATTTTCTTATGATAGTTTCGAATCAATCCCACAATTATAGCTTCTTTCTGACTTTTAGGGAAGAAAATTATATTTGTCAGAAAACATGCGTTTTTTTCCTCCGAAATCAACCATGCAATTTGTGCTTCTGACCCATTCTTTGTAAGGTCTCAAAAAAAAAGGAATGTGTGGTGTTGGATTTCCTTTACTTCAGAAACTTATGAAAGGAATTTTGCTCATAAAAGTTTTATTTTTTTGGTCATTTTCTTGCTGTTGCAGCAAGAATAATAGTGGATCAATAAGAATAAGACAAAAAATTGGAAAAAATGTATTCAACTCATGCACACATTATTATAAAAGTAGTGATTATTTAAAAAAAAAATTCTTTGCACTCTAAGTGTTTTCTTGCAACATCTCTATATATGATATTCTTGGTCAGATATTTTCCGATTTAGGGTTTGACAAATTATCCTTCTCATTCTCAACAACAGTCAGGTGTCAAGTAGCATTGTCTTAAAGGTGACAGAAAAAATCCTTGTATGATGCCATTTGGAAAGTATTTTAATTACCCCCTTTGTGCATATATATCATATTAACACTGTTTTTGATTTATATTTTATCAATTATTTGATAATTTTCATCTCTGTTTTCACAGCAATAAGGACTCAAAATGGACTTCAGAGTTTGCTGGACATGCAAAGGACTTGTATCATTCAGTAAATGGACATCAGATCAAATGGACAACCACATGAGATTGTGTTCAGGAGAGGAGATGTTGTCTACTGTTGAGACATCCAAGTTTGATTACTTTGTGTGTGACAAGACCGATTTTTTTCCTCTTTCAGAGATAAAGCGATCTCTTAATAAAGATCTTTGCACTAGGTTACAGAATCGGGACAAAACCTTGGAGACAGATGTGCCAAATAATGTGATTGAATCTCTTTTGAAATTATCCATTTCTAAGATTGCTGAAGTGCCAAAACTTGACACAGAGTTCACCTCACCAGGAAGAAACTCGTCTGGAATTCCTCTTGCTTCATCAGGAAGAATCTCGTCTGGAATTCCTCTTGCTTCGTCAGGAAGAAACTTGTCTGGAGTTCCTCTCGCCTCACCAGGAAGAAAACTCGTCTGGAATTCCTCTTGCTTCATCAGGAAGAAACTCGTCTGGAATTTCTCATGGGGTGAATGATCAGAGATCTGAGTCATGGATGCAGAAATATTGTTCATCTCAAACTGACTCTTGCATTTCGTCTTGTTCACCTCCTTTGGTTGCAGTTTGTGATGAAGAGAGCTCATTAAATATATTAACAGAGGAAGAGGAGACCAAAATAAGTAAGGAATGCAACATTGTCAAGAAAGGAAATTTTGAGATGCTGATATGCAAATTGTGTTCACACCAGTCAAAGTCCAGCAAACTTATGCTCCGCCATTTAAATTCTCATGACAATGGCAAAGCCTTTCATTGTAAATACTGCAAATTTTCTACAACAATGCGAAGTAAATGGAATCTTCATCAGTGTAAACTCTATGGAGGTAACCTGCTTTGTCATGTGTGTTCTGAAAGATTCACTTCCCAAAGTAGTTTGGATTATCATCTCACTGCTTTCCACTCAGGTAAAAGCTAAATCATAAAAAAGAGTTAATATATACATGTATAGTTTATCATTATTTTTAATCTCCTGTTTGTCTGCCTCTTGCCAATCTGTTTCTCTCTCTCTTTCTCTGTCTCCCCCCTCTCCCCTCTCTGTCTGGTGTCTGTCTTGTGTCTCTCTCTCTCTCTCTCTCTCTCTCTCTCTCCCTCTCTCTCTCCTCTCTCTCTCTCTCTCTCTCTCTCTCTCTCTCTCTCTCTCTCTCTCTCTCTCTCTCTCTCTCTCTCTCTCTCTCTCTCTCTCTCTCTCTCTCTCTCTCTCTCTCTCTCTCTCTCTCTCTCTCTCTCTCTCTCTCTCTCTCTCTCTCTGTCTGTCTCTTTCTCTCTCTCTCTCTGTCTCTCTTTTTATCTCTCTCTCCCTATCCATCTGCTTCTCTCTTGTCTCTGTCTCTTTTTCAGTTTTTTCCATTCAAATTCAAAATTTTGGGGTATGTATGACAGGTATTATAATAAAATAGTCTAGTTTGGCAGATTGTAGGAAGTATTCCAGTGGACTCAAGTATAGTTACCAATACCATGTCTGAATTTAAATGTTAATTTTTTAGCCCAGGTCAGGACAGTTCCCCAAATTTAAAAGCTAGTGCAAACAGGTTGCTGATGTTGTTTTAAATTTCTAATCTTATAATGTATATAATAAATATAATTGCTGTTTCAGCTGTTGTCACATTGTTGCTTGTCTTTTAAACTATTATAATCTGTGATATTAATGACATGAAATGGATGGATTTAATCACAATTTGTTTTTAATTATTTTGTTTTCAGAAAAAGTAACAACTCAGGCATCCAAACATTTTCAGTGTGACCAGTGTAATTACCTTGGGAGGGATCAGGCATCTTTGATCGAACACCAGAGGAAGCATACCGGTAGGTCAATGATAAGGGAAGGAAATGAGAAGCAGACTGACGGTAGACAAAGACAGATAGATAGATAGAGAGAGACAGGGAATTTCAATTTCATGAAATAGAGTAATATTAACAAATTTTATTACATGATATAATACATTGTACCCTCCGAGATGCAAAATATCCAATTCTTCTGATAGAAGTTCATATCAATTTTGCCATTATCCATCAAACTATTTCCCACCTTGCCATAATCTTCATGACTTAATTCTAAATCTGAGTAAAAATCGCATGTGTTATGTGGTGGAAGTGTGTCGTCGATGGCTGAGCAGTCTAGGCTGCTAGACTTGGGATCATGAGGTCCTGTGTTAGAATCCTGGCAAAGCTAGAGCCGACGATGTGTTCCTTGGGAAAGACACGTAACACACATTATTTCCCTCTACCCAGGTGCACATGGGTATAAGCACTAGCTTGGAATTGGAAGTAAAAATCTGCATCAGAGTAGTGTCCTGGCCAGGAGGTGATTATTGTCACTTGTTCTGTTTCATGCTATTGAAACTGGGATAAGCTCTGGCTCTATGGGCAGTAACAGCCTTGAAGGAACTTTGTTTATGTAATGGAAGTAGCCTATCGATCAATGACCCTCTCGTCATGTAATAGAAACATCATTTGATGAATTAACAATTATCTACCCTTGTGACCCGTCTATAACAAGGATTGGTTATTACAGTGATGACATGTTGGTCCCAACGGTCCTGTTATAGTTATAGCCGGGGTCTACTGTATTCCTATCAGTAGTTGTTCTGGTTCTGTTGGCATCAAGGCCTTGAAAACCGAACTGTATTTTATGATTTTTATGAAAAGAAAAGCGAATTTATAAGGCATGGAACAAATACTTTTAAGAAAAAGGGAAGAGGATTTAAAGAGTATGAAGCAATAAGTCAAACATTTCCATAAATTTGATTTAAATTTGATTTTAATTTTATATATATGCATTTTCTCAAGACAAAATTTGATTGGTCACAACTTTTAAGTCAACTGATACACCACATCAATTCATGGAATATTTGTGCGAAAAAGGGTTAAAAAATGCAACAACAGAAGTAGAGATTATTGTTAATTCACTAATCTCAACTCACTTAACCCTAGAGCACGGCTCCAGGATGCCATGTTGTTGACTCGTCCGAATAATTTACACCACTTTTACTTTTTTTAAATTTGCAGAGATACATGTATCAGAAATTGACAAGACTAATTAAAGTATAAAGGAAGAGCTCTGTTTTCTGTAGCTTGTATTGTCAGGTTTCATTTCATTAAACACAGTGACAGATCGAAGAGAATTTGTTGAGATAGTAGTGTCAGCGTTTAGCGAAGTCTTGGCAATATCGGCCTAAGAGTTATGTTTGTTAATGATGTTATTTTTTTCTCCTTCTGTTCCTTCATTGGTTATGAAATATATTATCATATCAATATAAATGTATGTGTGTTATTTCAGTTTGCTGACTTCATTTCTCTTTATTCTTTCTAAATTGCCATTAAAATTAGACCTTACGTGTGAGATAAATGCTCAATTGTTTTATTTTATTTCATGATTTAAACTTTAGCCTTGATTCTTTTACAGGAGAGTCTTTAACCTGCCCCCATGACAATTGTGAGTTCAAGACCTTATATAAAAGATCCCTTCAGAAACATCTTCAGCAAAAACACTCTAAAGAGAAGACTAAAATCTGTGAAGTGTGTGGCTTTCAGACCCGCCACTCGTCATCGTTGGCGAAACACATTAAGCTCCATAAAGACCCAAAACAGTATAAGTGCTGAGTGTTCCTTTTCCAGTCACGCCCCCTCAGATGTTATGCTTCACATACAGAGGAAACATTTAAAACAGAAGAAGCACTCCTGTCCCAAGTGCCCATTCCAAAGCGGCTATCTTCTTGCTATGAAAAAGCACATGGCTCGACATGAAACAATGGAAGCTGATGGAGCAAAAGGACTGAAAAGTACGAAAATAAGAAATTTGAAGTATTATTCTTGCTCTGTGTGTGGTGATGTTTTGAATAACATGAAGCAAGCCAAACAACACATCCTGAAATTTCACAGTACAGAGAAATTCGAAATTGTGTCTGATAGCAATTCCTCTAAAACTCTTGAAAAGGAAGACAAAGACGTTTCCCAGTCAGAGCCTAATACTAATAGTTCCTTTAGTGAGAAAAATATGAATTTCGACAGTCTTCTAGATGTCGATATAACCAGTGATGTATTAGATATGGCCAACAACATTCTTAGCAGTGAAGTGAGTAGAAAAGACGGCTATACGTCAAGCAATGTTGACATGGCTATACCTGATGATCCAATGTGTCAAAGCATGTTTCATGAGGGTGATACAAAATCTTCTGTCTCTAGAAAAGGGGAAATCCCATGCTGTCTGCAACCACTGACGTTTTAACTGACATGGATAGCTCTCTTCTTATTGAGGACTCTTTGTTTGACCTCATGTCCGACCTTCCACGCCCACCCACTCTCAATCGATGTCAGTCAGCGAGCAGTTTGATGTTTGCCTCCTTCACCCAACACATGGTAGATCGTCCTTTAACGCCCGACTTTTTTACCGACATCCCTACCCAGTCATTCTTTCAAAATTTTTCATCCAGGAGCATTGACCAGGACAATTTCTCTGTCAATTCTTTAAACCCGTCGTTTCAGATGTCTTCTGGGTTTCCTCTCAAATTGACCTCACAGCGAGTCAAACAAGCACAAATAAACCAACGTTTCCTGTTTTATCGAATTTCACTTGCTTTCCTCCTCATCCTGCTTCTCAAGGTGCGCTCAATCTTCCATCAACTGAAGACACAGAGACTTCCATGACAGAATGTCTGTTATAAGATAACAAAAAAACTGAACTCATGAACTTTCCCGTTTTCTGTTTTACGTCACTAATGTTGATTTATGGCTTCTTTTTGATGTTTATCTTAGATAGTGAGAGCAGAGGAACAATAATAGCTTAGACTCATTCCTTTTTGTTGCATTTTACGTCAGGCTCAACAATCCATAGTGCCAATGCCATGCAGCCTTGCTGCTACTTATTTGACATTTTCTTAATAATATATATATGGGAAATTTTGTAGTCATTCTTCAATGTATAGTATATTTATACTATTGCACATATCCAGCTCTATGCAATGCACTATACAATATTATTATTTATTATGTATAGGTAGTGATAGTATGCCCTACATATTTAGCTCCTATTAGCCAAAGTTGACATGGTATAATATGTGAGAGCAACAGAAAGTGTGCTCTCTTTTGTCATTAATGTCATCATCATTGTGAACATGACCCTGAGTCGAGATCTTATAATAATAGGAAAGTATTACTACTATTATTATTATTATTATTATTATTATTATTATTTCATATTATTATTATTTCACATATTATTATTATTTTATTATCAATTCTTCATTATTATTATTAGGTAGTGAGATAAATCATGGTTCAGGACTATTTGAAACCCAAGAATTTGATATTTTCGTTGTGAAGTCCACACTTAGTCACAACCCTCCAATCCGACAGTTGAAAATCTGTCAAAATAACTTTCTTTTTTCACTGGATACTTGATAGAATTCATACACTGCAGCAGTGTGTAATCATAACAATAATAACAATATCTGGTCCAGGTTCTGACATAGGCTCAGCTCATACTTTTTGTTTTTGTGTAAAGATCTGTCTAATAGTGTTATAGGCCTACCAAAGATCAGTGTTACAGTATATTTTGAAAGGTCTCTTGATATGTCCTCAATGGTTCTTGGCTAAACATGTCAAAGTCTCTTTTGTTTTTGTATTGATGTGACTAGTGTGACAGAAGTTTTAAGGAATAGTTTGAATGACCACTAATATTAATAAGACAAAACTTCTGTTATCTTTGCTCTTGGACAGGGCTGTAATGCAATGAATTAGGATCTTTAAAAGATTATCCTGGCTTTACTAATCATTCAATATCTTGTCAACTTTCCGAAAAGTATACAAAGAAATACTCCTTTGAAGAAGTTGAATAAAAAAAATAGCATTTGTTATCTCAGATTGGTTTGTTTTTTTATGCAAGAATACATGATGAATAAATTTAATATAGAAATAAACGAACCAGTTCATTCATTTTACTGTGATTACTGTGAATTTTTTTACTTAGTGATTGGTAGTAGTGTTAATACATAACATGTAATATGTCAGATAACTCAAATGGATTTTTCACAACATTTCACTTAAAAGAATTGACATTTAAGGACCCTATGATTTCTGAATAACTCCAAATAGGTACAATATAGATATTTTCCGTTTGCAGAGTGAACGTCTAGAAGAATGTGAGAGTTATAAACATTATACATCTACATCTGCAACATGTATTTCTGTCTCGGAGAAATGAAAAAGATCCTCAATTATAATATATTTCAATCATTCAACACAATTGTTAAATCAATAACGGCAAACGCTTCAAATAAACTTGGCTTCTTTGGGTTTTTGATTTGATGAAAGTGATCGACAGAACGATGACATTCACTTTAATGTGATGGGGTGACGAGTGACATGAAAAGCAACAATACTATTTCAATGAAAATGGAGGCCTCTCATTCAATGTTGAATAGGTCAATCTAGCATTATAGCAAAACGCATTATAGCTCACTCAGCTGTTGCTAGATTTGAATCAATACGTAGTTATGGCGGGGAAAAATGTATTTACATTATTTAATTTATATCAATATCATGTCTTAGATTTGGGTTGCCTTATCTTGTTGAAAATGTTTATTTTCTTTTCAGTTTGTTTATAATTTTTGTTGATGATTTAGTTCTGTTTGGAAAATCAGAAAGGGACCTTCAGTCGAATATCAACATGATGAATAATGAATTAAATAAGAGAGGAATGAGAGTAAATGCAAAGAAAATCAAAACAATGCTAGTAACTAGGGAAGCTAAAACACAAAAACTTAAATTGGGCAGGAGAATTTAGAACAAGTTCAAAGCTACAATTATGTAGGAGTAATGAGGAAAACTAAGAGAAGAAATCAGCCAGAGAATACAAAAGGCAACTGCAATATATAACCATCTAGGAAAGGCATTTGTAATTGTGGGTAAACAAGAATTGTCAACAAAAACCAAAATGGCAGTACATAACACAGTTTATTGTCCTACTCTCCTCTATGGCAGCGAAACCTGGACCTTAGACAGTAGAGAATACAGTAAAATACAAGCAGCTAAAATGAAATATATAAGAAGAGTAGTAGGGAAAACTAAGAGACAAAATCAGAAACACAACAATAAGAGATCAAATCAAAGCAGACAGCATTAAAACTAAGATAGAAATAAATCAACTGAGATGGTTTGGGCATGTAAACAGAATGAATGACAATAGAATAGCTAAATCAGCATACAGTGCTAAAACCCAAGGTAAAAGTAAAAAACCGAAAGGCAAACCTCGGAGAAAGTGGGAAGAAGATACATGTATAAACGAGGCATTCAAGCAAAGAAATTAAACTTTCACGAAAGGAAACAGAAAATATCAGGACAGGGCAGCCTGGAGAAAAATCATTTCGGGCATCTGCATCCATACACTGGAAGGTAGAGATGGGAACTGATAAAGACAGAAAGAAAGTACATTGTAGATGTATAAATTGTATAATATGATTATTGTGATATTGCCAAAAGAGTATAGAATACAATATCATCATCTTTTTCAATTTCTTGTGATATGAATGAGTGATTACATGTGAGTGAATGTGGTCGTCATTTTTGTCCTATCCATCGTTTGCAAAATTCTGCAAATCCGAGAAGTCGTTAGCTTACCATTTACTTTCTTTATAAAGGGTAGATGCTGTTTTTATTAAAATATTAAATATAACTTCAATTCGGCTACACCATTCCCTGCCATACTGCCAATAATTTGGTTGACCAGTATTGTCACATGAAAGCGAAAGATGGAGAATTTCATTAGTTGACACTTAGTCTTTGATCCTTTTGCAATACAGTCCAACACAACCACCAATGATCATAGACTCAAATCATTGTTATGGTTGTTATGGACAGGTGGTTGTTCTGGGCAGGCTATATTAATATAGATGGATAGGATTTGTCTCATTTAAAACAATATATATGAAAGCTTCATAATAAGCCGCTCTAGTCAGCAGTCAACGGTAGTGGTCATATGATTGCAAATAAAAGGAATGGGGACAATCTTGTTCACAATAGGCAACACAATTCTCTCATCTTGCATGTGTTCGCAATATTCGCATAGAAGTACATTGTATCTGAATGGCTAGACTCATGACGAGGTGTGAAGTCAAGAACATCCATCTGGTAGTCTTGTTTTGATGACCGGCCGTGTATGCTTTAAAATTGTCTCAAGACACTGACTGCTAATGGTATTTGGTATTGATTGGTTATGACCCAACAGCACGAGCGTCAATCAAGCAGCAGGGTGGGCGAGTCAATTAGATAGTGTAAGCCTGACTACCTTCTGTACCTTATGGTCGTTATGATGTTGATTGGTCGGTCAAATTAGGTGGTCACGGACACGATCGTGTTCTGCAGGTGGTCACTATAGAGAAAGACAAAATAAAGATAACCAGCAAGGAGTCGATTGCCAGTGATCCTTAAGGCAGGTGATATTTCTGGACAGTTGGTCGTTAGGGCAAGTTGGACTGTATGTTCTTTGTAAAGTCTTAAAACATTAAAACACTCACACTGAGCATTGGCCATCATAATACTGAGTAAAAACAAGAAGATTGTAAGTTGAGAATAGATTAGATAATAGGACTTTTATTTATTAATTAAACCAAAATAAAAAGGATGTAAAATGGAAATCTGTTTTTTTACAAATACACAGAGATTAACCAACATTCATTGATGAGACAAAATCAGTGCAAGCAATCATGACATTCATTATTCATTTAATTTCATTGAATTCATGTAATTTTAGTACATATTATTTTATTGATGCAGTGAGTCTTAAGTCCAGAGCTTGAGAAGTTTGAGGTTGACACAAACCGTTTTAGTTTTGAAGGGAAACAACCCATGGTTGTCAAGTTATTCTATTAAGTAACATTACCTCTCTTACCAGTAGACTCGGCGGGTGAGACAGGACTGGTGAAGGATGGTGTTGATGTTGTGGCTGGGCCACAAGGCGAAGAGAGTCTAGCGAGTGAGGGAAGATAAGCCTGCCACTCTGCCAGGTCAGGTATAAGCTAAGCCCTTATACTAGTACTAATACAATATACTACACATACAGCAGACAGACTTCCAGTTCCACACTCTGATTTTAAAGCTAGACAGACTCGCACACAATTAAGTCCATTCAATAAGGTGATTGGAATAGGCTTAAGGCTTTCCTGATTCCTGCGACAGCCGATTGAGTTGACTTCTCCTGAAACTCTTTTCAAAGCTGTTGATAGTCTGAATCAAGATACAATGAATTATTAATATTAAGATTAAAATTAAAGGGAAAAATTGTACTACCCAAAAAGTTGATTTAAACCCAAAATTGACCTTAATAAGCGAATTGATTTTGCAGACTCCACTGCACCATACATATTTTCATCAATTTATTTACCATATATATTAATCTCTTACACTTACTATTTAACTCATCTGATACAAGCTGTTATTTCTTCTTATACAAAGAAGAAGGAGGTTCTGGATTTCCTTTTATTTTTCTAATGTGTCTGTTTGTCGCATACACAAAAAACTTTTCACTTTCACACACTGATAGAAAAACATATAAAAATACAAAATTTGGAAGTGGAAGCATAAAGTTGAACTTCAATTATAGTTTCAGAGAATTAAGAAGTTTAAAGGAGGTGTAAAAATAGTAAGACTTTCAACTTTTGATTCTGATTGGTATAGGCATAGGCCTGTATGTACAGATTTAGATTTATTAAAGACTAGTATTAAATTAAAATATGTAACATGATGGAAAGGCAGTAAAGTTCCTTCAAGGCTCCCAGAGAGTTTGAGGTTGCCTTGGTTATTGAGTTGCTGTAGTGTTAAACAGAAGAACAGATAGAAAATTAACTCTCTTTCAAACAAGACTTCATAGACATTTGGAGTTTTGTCATCTTAATTGTATGTCACAGACGTAGTTATTACCACTACTAAGTAATACCTCATTTATGCTGGGAAGATCAGGAAATGTGTTACATGGGTTTTGCAAAGATTCATGTACAATGTTGATGAGGTCGAAATAGATTCAACAAACTCTTAATTTAAGGACCCGAGTCTGATTGGCTACAAACTACTATACTATTATTAATATGGCTATATGAAAGCAAACAATTTCAACATTAAACATGTTTAACACATGTGTAGTAAGAGTAAGTTGTAGTGATAGTTGATAGGAGAAGGGTCTGGAAAACCAACAAGATGTAACAGAAGGTTACAAATATTTCATAAAGAAATGTTCACCATAATAATTAATAGTGTCAAGATGATTTTGATTACAGCTTATCTAATCAGAGAAGTGTGTTGCTGCATAAATAACAGCCATCCCAGCTTCATTATTTAATCGAAATTTACCACATCCACTAAGACTAATGCAATGATCCCGGGGTGAATCTAGAGGAAACAACAACCCCCAGCTGTTCACATCTTCACAAACAATGTACTACATGTATTGTCTCATTAAAAATAAAACAAGGCACAATGGATGTTGTATAGAGTCCCCCCCCCTCCCCCCTCCTTCCTCCAATAAGAAGAGAGCTGGAAAGTTTTGTTAAATAAGGAAGATTATACCTATGATAATGGAATTCAGCAAAATTATATGACCTACTACAGGGAAGATAAAAAACAAGTAATGAATAAAAAAACCCAACCCTTACGTCAAAAAATCAAACTCAAACAGAGTAACAAAGGCATATACATGACATGTAGCAGAGAATGAACATTATACAGAGGCCAACATATGCCTGTAGCCAATACGTGTATCTCTTCATCGGTTAAGTTATAATATCCAATAACCCTACAATAAAGAGTTACAGGATTCATTTATAAGTGACTTGCCTTTTGTTTCGACAACCTTCCTTGCTCGTTCAAATGTCACACAGTTTGAAAATTTTTATTCTATATAATTAGGTTGGCTTGGCTATTTACATGGCAGTCAAGGTAAATTTGTTTTAACCCCCCCAAGTTCGCCTTAGTTTTGGATGCCGGTAAAATCGAATCAAATCAAAGGTCTTTTGGCATTTGGAAACATTTTTTTTTATTGAATGTAACTTCCAAGCAAACAATTGATACAAACAACAAAATATAAGCAGTAAATGACATATTTTAAAGAACAAATGACAAATAGTTGCATCTGCAAACACAAAACGCTGCAGTCAGAAAACAGATAGCAGGGGGAATGCATTCGGTGGCTGAGGTCAGAAACTGTGGCTGCGCCAACTTGCAATACTGTTACGTATTGTCGGCCTCATGATGACACGGCAATGTACAGTGGTTCCACTGTTTCCGGCACAAATTCACTTAGACCAAATGGGTATGGCCGCCTTGGCCAATCAGTAAAGTTGTAGCATTGATACCGTCAATTCAATGGTAAGTGGCTGCACCTATTGTACATACTCTAACGTTATTCTACTTTATAACAAACAATTGTTAATGTTACAGAACTTCTTTCTTTGTTGATTGATGATACAATATCGTTTACTCTTTTACTATACTAATTTCCAAATTCAAATTTTGACATTATTGCGAAGTGGGTGCATGTAGGCCTACCGTAATCGGGACATAAAGGCACGCTTCAATGTTAAAACACATCAGCGCATGCATGACTTTGGAAGAGGGGATGAAGAGTTTGGACAGGGGGGGGTAAGGGGTTAGCCTTTAGGGATTGTGATACAATATCTTTCTAGATCTAGGAATAAATGTTTTTTCCTTTTTTTTCTCTTCGTCTATTTATTTCTAGGATTGAAAACCATATAAAAAAAGGTTCACTAGCTGTATATAGACTGAACTTTTACTTCCACGTCCTGATTTGCAGTATATCCAACATCAGCCATATCACTTTCCTGTGTCTTATGGATCTTAAAAGGAACAGAAAATACCTTGATAATAATAATAAGGGTGTGGAGTCTGTAACTGAGTGGCTAGGCTGCCAGATTTAGGATTGTGAGGTCCGAGGTTTGAATTCTAGCAAAGCTTGGTCCAACGTTGTATTCCTTGGGAAAGACACTTAACACGCCTTTTCCCCACTCAACCCAGGTGCATTTGGGATGTACGACAATGACCTTATATTTTTATATGTATTGATGGACCTGACTTCTGAACTTATCATGGCAATTATTTTTCTTTGCAGCAAAGTTTTCCGTTTTTCTCCTTTAAGAAAATGAAAATCTATTTTAATTCAAGATTTTGTGCAGTCAGTATTGGTGTTTTACACATCATGACAATGATTATAGAACCAGTAATGATCTCACATCAATACCATATTACCATTCCTTTCTAAAATATGCATTACTACTGCAGAAAAGAATCAATTACAATAGGTAAAAATGCATGCTGAATAAACATTATATTATGACGCGAAATATAAACTAACTAACTCGATATTAAATTTATCCACTTCCACATAAAACACTTTTTTTCATATTTGCAAGATGCTTTTGATGAATAAAACAGAATTTCAACAAAGTTTCGATATTTCAAATGTCAAAACAAGACTCAATTAAATTTTAACACAACTCTTTTTAATTTTATATTAAGAGGAATAGATACAAGTATTACAAGTGACAAAAGGTTTCACAGGTCATTTCGAGCCTTGGTTGCCAGAGCTGCAACTTTTCCACCTTGTTCTTGAATTTTCCCTCAACGCTTGAAACTGAGAGAGAAAATACAAAGATAATATTTACTCTAGTACTACTGATATTGATATTATGATACTTTCTTTTAGCACACACTAGAATGTAGGCAGAATTAAATGGTGAGAAATACTAAAGGGTTACATGGTTACATCACAGCAAATATGTCAAATAAACATGGGACATCATTAAAAAATACCTTTGCACATGTAATTGAGAGGGGGGGGGGGGGGAAGGGGCGATTGGTGAGTTTGGAACCAAAATGTTGACTTTCTGTTCTTTGCATATTCGGGTAGAACGATCATTTATCCACAAGTTTATGGAAATTTTTCCATATGACGTATATTCTTTTTGTTACATAATATCTTTTAGGCGAGGATAGGTACAAACAGCCAAAATTTTTACATAAATTACTCTAACACTGACTGAGATGAGAAGATGTCACTGAAAACCCCTCTAGTGGCGACTAATCGCCAATGTGGCATCGCCAGTTGTTTCGCTTGGCTTTAGGGAACACCACACGTCGATTTGGCCTTTCCCTGAATGACATAAGAGTTGGTCCCCAGCGTTGCATGTCGATGTGTATTGAAAGACGCGCATAAGTATAGAAATAGAGGAAAAAAACTAGTCATTTTAACCCATGTTTTCACAGAAATGCACATCTAAACTTAGATTTACAATCCTTTTTACATTAGTAACAATGCCAGAGACTGTCAAAAGAGTAAGAGGGCTGCTACAAGAAGGACAATCCGTCTGAAGCAATTGCTTAATGCTATTTTCTTTTCATTTCTTTACTTGCATTTTTCTCAAAATGTAGTTTTCTTGGCAACCAAGGACGCCGCAAACGTTTCAATGATATAGGATGACTGTTTTTTGACAGATACCCATATATATATGTATGTATATATATATATATATATATATATATATATATATATATATATATATATATATATATATATATATATATATATATATATATATATATATATATGTGTATATACTAATAAAATAAAAAAAACCTAACTCAAAAGCAAAAAAAATCACTTCAGGAGGCCACCTTCCTAAAACAAAACAAACGGACAAACTCAAACTGATGAGAAAAAAATCCTCTCACACCAGAGGAATCTGAAATTATAATGCATAATTCTCTGGTTTGCAAAAATAGACAATGCTACAGCGCAAACATTAGTTTATTGTTCTATCAAGTAAATTATTTATCTATGATTTGGCTCATGGTGATTAAGATTCCCATTTTGAATACAGCATTAGATATATTACATATATATATATGACCACATATAATTATACTACAACCAATCCATTCTATTATGTACATTCATTGTAGGTCTCATGAACTTTCATAGAATGAATGTTTATCTGCTGACATAGTTTTTTTTTTTATTAAGGATGAATAAAGATGCAGTGGTTAAATGAATGGAATAACAAAATACATATTTGTACTACAATTACGATGCACCTAACTTCTTGTGGGAAAAAGAAATGAAATGCAGCTGACAAGCCATTTTCTTATATTATTTATTATTATCAATAGTATCTCCAAAATGCTTAGATAATACGCCTGAAGAAACTGAGATGAGATAAATTGTACTTTGGCCCCTTTTTAAAGAGGTTATGATGAGGTCCATGTGTATGCTGTGTGGGAAGGAGGCTAGGCCTGGAAATGCTGGAAATGGAATGCTCTTGGGCTTCCTTAAAATTATTCCAAATTTATTATGTTACAGCTTGATGAAATCTCACACATCACACACATAAAATATTTAATAAGAGAAATACGGTCTTGTGTGTATGAGATTTAGTGACAGAAGAAAGGAAGAAGAGAAAATGAGGAGATAAAATAGTCAGTGACAGAAAAAAGGAGGAAGAGAAAGAGAGGAAGAGTGGGAAGGGGGGGAAAGGTAGAGAGACAGAAAGAATACTGGAAAGAAGGCAACAGACAGGGGCAAACATCTACAAATTTGTAAGTGACAATAGAAAAAAAAAGGACAAGTTAGAAACAAACATCAAACATAATAATCTTGACAATTTTTCTGCAGAACAACCCTCTTGTTAACTTACTCGAGTTATTTTCTACCGTGTATTCTTCCCTTGGCAGTTGTTTATTATCTCTCTGAGAACTCTGAAAGAAATAACACCAAATGAAAAAAAAATGTTAATAAATCAATAAGAAATTTTAATTATTTCTTAAAATTTTCAAATGATGTTGGCTTAAATTTAAAATAAACTTGTCCTTTAAAACAAAACATTTTGAATAATGAAGGTTGAAGCTAAATTACATTTACAATAGATTTAAAAGGTAACCTTGACAGGAGTAATCACTTTATTATTATATGTGGGTTCAATTTCATACTGTCAAAACAACAACACACACCAATAAAAAAAAAATCAACCCAGTGCTTAAAAATAATTTCTCCATAACTGATGCATCAAAATAACTATAGCCATCTTATTAAGATGCTGTAATAATGAAAGACATTTCATTAAAGAAACAAGTTATATCGAAAAATATTTCCCTACATTCCAAGTTTCATTTAAAGGTTGGAAGTATAATTCTAGCACTGGTACTATTAGTTTCAATGTCAATGCCTTAAGAAGACACTCACCAAAACTTCGTTTTCTGCTATTGAAATCTCAGGGCCTGATAATTTCAAAGAGAATTTTTTCAAAGAAAATATAAGACGTTATTCCTCGTTGTACTGTGCAGATGACTTGTGCTCCGTCATTTTGAACATCTAGTGACATGGCCCATTCCTTGAGGAGTTGAAAGATTTTGCTTAGTTCACTCATTTGAAGATAAGGGACATAACAGTACCACAATGGTGAGCATGCACATCACTACTGTTTGCATTAAAACATACAATGTACAAGTCATGGACCACATTTTATCAGAGAGTTAAAAACTGAAATGTCACCATTTAAAAAAAAAAACCTCTTTAAAAATTGTATACACACTTTTTGACAGCCAGTCAATCCTGATATTTTTATCACAGTCACAGGTATTATCGTAATTGTAAGGTTATCATAGAATTGAGTTGGTCAGCTACTACTATTATGAAGAAGAATTCCTTTAAAAATCAAAATTGGATTAACAGTTTGGGGTTAAATTAATAATATGCACACGGACAGTAATACTCAAGAATTGAGTGGCTCAGCTATTATGAAGAAGAATAAGGTGATTGCAAAATGGCTCGGGACGCCCATGACTGTGACCCATTTTTTTGATGATCGGGGGCTTCAGTAAAATACATTGAGTACCAAGATGACATCCAATGAACACCAAACCTTAATCAGCCTTCATCAAGGCATTTTTTATAAAGAAATACCCCATTGGAAGTATTTGCTCTACATACCAATATCTAGCATCTTGATTTACCATTTAAGCAGATAAACTGTGTATGGTATGATCCTTTCACAAGTGACATGAGAAAATAAATGCACTGCTGGGTCAGGCAGTCTTGACTGTCAAAGACTAAGGCTAGGCGCACAGGGCAACTTTAGTTGCGCAACTGTTTAGTCGCCTGGCAAGTTGTGGCAAAACACAAACTTTTTAGTCGCCAGAAACTGGAGTTGCCTGTGCGCACCGTGCTTCTTTATTTCATTGTTTACACTTGGGCGACTAAACAGTTGCGCAACTAAAGTTGCCCTGTGCGCGTCTAGCCTTAGAGTAGAAACACAAAGCGGGGCAAAATTTTGCTCTAATCCTGTTTCGACTTTATTCAAAATTCAGTGATGACATCAGTACTGCCAATTTGACTCAACAAATATACCCAGAAACACCATTTTTATTTTTGCATGTTACTGGCTCTAACTTCAATGAACATGAAAGATACCTCCATTAGTGCCTCCTTGTGCCGCATAGGTGAATGTACATCCAAACTGGCCCTTGGAAAAAAAACAAAAAAATTATGTTGATTATATTCAATTTTGGAGCATCTTAAAAGGGAAGAGTTCAATAGTCGGACACATTAAGCTAGTAAGCGAAATTCCATGGTAAGTGAACATAGCAGATATATGTGAAACCGTCTTTTTTAGATATCATATCCAATTTCCATTGAAATAAAACCTGTTTTTGACAATAATTCATCTAGAACAAGCGAGTTGAGTTTCAAAACTCTATACACAGCAGTCAATTTATTCTTTGCCACTATTGTCAGATGTGGTAATTAAAAAATTAAGATCTTTGCAAAGTACTTCTGAAACACAGTTGTTAGGATGAGGTGCCAGAGGACCTAACCCTGGGTTGGATTGGTTGTTCAGCTTTCAGGGATTGTGATAGATTTTACCAATGGTAAATATCTGTTATCATAACATCTATGCAGTAGCATGCAAATTATTATGCAAGTTCAATAACTCTATTCAGTTTCAAGTCGAGAAACATATGGCATATTTTCGCAACAACAACAAAAATGGGATGCAATGACAACTTGCACCTTCCAATTTTGAAAAATCTTTCTCCAAGTCCAATTGATGAAACCTCTTCAGATTCTGTCCATCATGTATAGCTTTTTGACATTGCAGATAAGGAAACATAATATTGTGAAATTTGCCTCCAATTTGTGTGCTTTGTGAATTTTTGTGTGTTGCACATGTAAGGAATTGAGACCGACAGCATTTTCCTCTTTTTAAAGGTCAACGACAGTTCATTCTGTTTTCTTCAATTGCATGTGAACGAGAATTGCTCAGGGTCAGGGATGGTGATAGCGTGTGCCCAACCATGGGAGTCTTTCCTTTTAAGCTGTTGACCTCCGTGATTGACATGCTTATCTGTAGGCGAGAGTTGTCTCTTGCTCTGCTATCTCTCTCTATCTATCTGTCCCATGGCGGAGGCTTCAGGCCTGCCCATTCAGTGATATTGTCCTCCCATCTCTTCTTTGTCTGCCTCTTCTCCTGCCTCCTCTGACAGTTCCTTGAAGCATGGTTTGTAGAAGCCCTCCTCTCACCAAGTGTCCAAACCATCTCATTTTGTGCCTTTTGACAGTGGTGAGGAGGTCTTCGTAAGGACCAATGGTTTGTCTTATTCTGTCTCTGACTTCTTCATTGTTGATATGGTCTCTGTGAGAGATACTGAGCAGTCTTCTGAAGCACCTCATTTCTGTTGCCTGTATTCTCTTCTCTATATCTGCAGTTAGTGTCCATGTTTCACAGGCGTAAAGAAACACTGAGTGAACAAGGGAGCGCATAAGTTTTGTCTTTGAGCTAAGGGAAACTTTGTTGTCTTGCCAGACGGTTCCCATCTTGACTAATGCGGGTGTTTTCACTGCACTCCTTGTTAATACTTCAGGTTTTGATCCTTCGTCCGACAGTATTGCTCCGAGATATTTAAGCTTGTGCACAGTTTCAAGCTTCTGTCCATTGGCGATGATGTCAGCAGGGATTCCAGTGTCACTGTTGGTCATCAGATTTGTCTTGCTTGTACTGATTTCCATGCCGTATGCTGCGGAAGATGTATCTAGTCTTCTGACCAGATTATTCAGTTCTTGCTCTGTGCCTACGAGTCCGTCAATATCATCTGCGAAGTGCAGGTTTGTGATTGTTCTTCCACCAATACTCACTGTTCCTTGGTGGCCGTCGAGTGCGTCTGTTATAATTTTTTTTGAGGAAGACATTGAAAAGGGTCGGAGAGAGCAAGGACCCTTGTCTCACACTCTATCGAAAGTTTTCTTGAAGTCTATGAATACGTGGTAGAGCTCTTGTTGGTGTTGAAGGTATCGTTCGCACAGAATTTTGAGGTTAAATATCTGCTCAGTTGTACTGCGCCTGCTCTAAATCCTGCCTGCTCCTCACTATTGATTGCCTCAGCCTGCGGCTTCAGTCTGTTCAGTATGATCCTGAGTATAACTTTGCTAGGATTGCAAATGAGACTGATTGTGGGGTAGTTGTTGCACTGCTGTAGATTTCCTTTCTTGGGAAGGGTGATTACTAAAGACTGGGTCCATTGAGTCGGCCATCTTCCTGACTCCCAGACCTTCAGACAGATTATACTTGTCTATCATGGCCTCACCCCCTTGCTTGGACAAGTTCTCCTGGGATATTGTCTATGCCTGCAGCTTTTCCTTTCTTCAAAGATTTCATTGCTTCCTCCAGTTCTTCTTGAAGGATGGGGAAATTCTCCATGTCTGTTGTCGGATGTGTGTTGAGCTTTTCTGTGTCGCCCACCGCTGAGAGAATAGAGGTCTGAGCAATACTCTGTCCACCTATCTATGATCTCTTTGCTCTCGGTCAGGTACTTCCCCTTTTTGTCGAGAACAGCATTGGGCCATCCATGTTTGCTGCTCATAAGATGTTTGACTATTTGATATGCTTTCTGGGTTTTGTTTAAATTGAGGTTACATTCGATATCGTTGCATTGAGCCGAGATTCATTCCTCTTTTTGCTTCCTGCATGCCCTTCTTCACCCTCTTGTCTGCTTATCTGTACTGCTTTGCTCCATCTTCACTGTCATACTTCGGCTTCTTTACTTCACTCCTTTTGTCACATAGTTTCAAACAAGTCCTGTGTGACCCAAGGCTTTTGATGGGCCGCTTCTTGCCAGAAACCAGTGGGCCTTCATTTGTCAGATATGGAACAAGTACCATAGGCGGGACCCTGCAAACATCTATCACCATCCCTGACCCTGAACCACCATCCCCATCCGTCACACCGGTGATAGATATATTATATAAATATAGATGTGTTTTAAAATAACAAACGCAGTCCGTGTCTCGCATGAGGTGGAAGGGGGATGGGGTTCAGGGTAAGGGATGATGATAGATAACATTTGTCAGTTTTGGGAGGAGTTCCATGCTCAGGATTTTCATCATTTTTTCCATTGGGCGAGTTACGGATGAGTTGCGGACGTTACGGGATGAGTTATTATACGGACCCCGTAAATCAATACAGAACTTGAGCTATGCACTGGGGGCCTTTGTTAGCAAGACACGCACTGGTGGCATAAAATAATGACAGGGCCCCGACTATGGAACTCCTGCCTCATTTTTATAAGTATCTAGAGTCTAGATCTAGATTCTAGCCGAGTTCTCTCCAACTGAACCTGGCGTTGCCACGACACTTACCAATTTACTGTCCACACTGGTGGTACCTGCACCAGGTGTTACATGAAATCTTTCCTCCTTTGATTCTCCTGCAACAATAAAGTCTAATAGCCAGTAAGCTGAGAAAACAAACGATATTAAGTATTTAATTTCCATTATGTCCCTTCACAACACTAACAATACGTGTAATGTATTGGAAGGCCGGTTGTGCACAAAACTGAAAGTAACTAAGGGAAACCATTCTTATAACAAAATCTACACATAATTCAACACACTGGTTTCCCTTGAATTCAGTGCAAACAATCGCACTAACGGCTTCAGACATTATTTAAATGCATCACTTTAAATTTAAAGATACAAAGATTGGATTAACAGTTTGTGGTTGTATTCAAATTCAAACACGCTGACAGTAAGAGTCAAGCATTGAAATTTACTTAGTTTACTGATATTATTATCATCATCATCATCTCCATCATCATCATAAGTATCAGCATTATTATTATCATCCTTTTTATTATCATTATTATCCTCATCATCATCGTCGACGTCGCTGGGTCGTCATCGTCGTCGTTTTCGTTCTTATTGTTATTATTATTGGCATTATCGTTTTATTAATATTATTACTATTATTACTATTATTATTATTATTATTATTATTATTATTATTATTATTATTATTATTATTATTATTATTATTATTATTATCACCATCATCATCATCATCATCATCATTATTATTATTATTATTATTATTATTATTATTATTATTATTATTATTATTATTATTATTATTATTATTATTATTATTATGATTATTATTTGCATAGTAATTTTATTATTATTATTATTATTATTATTATTATTATTATTATTATTATTATTATTATTATTATTATTATTATTATTATTATTATTATTATTATTATTATTATTATTATTATTATCATGATTACTATTAGTATAGTAATTTATTATTATTATTATTATTATTATTATTATTATTATTATTATTATTATTATTATTATTATTATTATCATTATTATCATTATTATTATCAGTACCGGGCAGTGGACAGGTAAGTAGCGGCTATTACAGAAACAAAAGAAAAAAGGACAACCTGGAATAGACCAAAGGCTGTAACAACCTGGACTGGTCAAACTCCTACTTTAATCTTCACCATCAGGAGTAATCCTCTATTATCAAAACAACCTGATTCAAAGTAATACATACAATGATATACCCGGCCTCGAAGACGACTCTGGAAAAGAACACGGACCGTGATTTTGGAACAAGGAATGTTAGGGCAATTAATGGAAAAGAGTTAGAATTAGCTGAAGAAATGGAAAACTTTAAAGTAGACATTTTGGCTATTACAGAAACAAAAAAAAAGGACAAGGAATAGAAAATGTTGGACCAAATCATTTTTAATCTTCTCAGGATTAGATGTCAAAGATAGAGCTAGAGCAGGAGTAGAGGTAAATATGAAAAGCTAAACGAAATGAAAGAGAAATTAAATTATTAATAGCTTACGGACCAAACGAAGATGCCCCCAAAGAAGAAAAAAGTTATCTTCGAAAACGATTTACAAATAGCTGCAGAGAATCTCAAATCCAAACAGGAATTAATGGTTTTGGGAGATTTAAACACTGGAGTAGGCAACAATGTAGAAAACACCAGGAGGAGTAATAGGTAAAGAAGGAGAGACAACAACTTCTCCACATGGAGAGACTAATAGATTTTTGCCTAAAGAATAACATGAAAATTGCTAACACATTTTTTCTTCATAAAGACATCCACAAATATACAAGAGTAAATGAAGACAGATGTGAAAAGTAAATGATATACTACATAATAGTTAGCAGCTCCCTGTTTTACAGTGCAATTGATGCTAGAGTAATCAGAGGAGCAGAAATATTTAGTGATCATCACCTAGTGATAGCCAAAATGAGATTATTTACTGAAGAAAACAAACAGAAAAGGAAAGAAAAGAAAACTACTAAACTCAAAATTAGAAAAACTAAATAAACCAATAGTAAAACAGATGTACCAATCCAGGATAAAAAGATCTATCAATGAAAGGCAGATGGATCTGAAGGAAAAGCACAATAGAAGAAAATGGCAAATAAAATTAAAAAAAAACTCCTCAGTTGTACTGAAGAGGTCTGTAGTAGGAAATAAATTAAAGGAGATGGGAAAAGAACAGCATGGTGGAATGAGAATGTCAAGACTAAGATCAAAGAAAAGAAAGATGCCTGGAAGAAATATTTGCAAACAAAGAGACCAGAGGATAGGATAGATTACGTGAGTAAAAGAACTATCGCCAAAGAGGAAGTAACGAAAGCAAAACAGGAACAATGTGAAGAGTTTGGACAAAGACTTCAAGAAAGCTATCAAGGAAATCAAAGCTGTTCTCGGAAGCAATGAAGAGCATGAGAAAGACCAAAAACATGCCCAATATGACAAATTAAGAACGCCAAAGGAGAAATAATGAAAGGAGACAGCGAAATTATGGAAACGTGGAGAAAGTATTTTCAACAATTACATAATCCTTCCAGAACATTCCTTTTTAAATTTTAATTCATTATTCATTATGTTGATATTTGACTGGAGGTCCTTTCTGATTTTCCAAACAGAATTAAATCATCAGCAAATAGTGGCATTGATACATTTACTGGTTTGAGCTTCCACATACCTACATTCATTTTATTCATGTTTGAGGATGCCTTTGCGACTGAATCCATAAATGTGATAAACAAAAGAGGACTAAGGATACAACCCTGTCTTACTCCTATATCTACATCAAATTCTTCAGATACATTTCCAACTACTATCACTGCACATGTTGGTTTATTGTAAAAACTTTTATTGGATTCTATTAAATTTTGCTCTACGTTGTGTTCTTTTAAGGAATGCCATAGTTCGTTCCTCCTCATAGTGTCAAATGCCTTTTCTAAGTCAATAAAACACAGGTGCAAGTCAATGTTTCTCTCAAAGAATGTTTCTATTATTTGTCTAATTGTAAATATGTGATCTTGTACACTTTTTCCTGGTCTAAATCCAGTACCCTGGTATATACTTTTCCTGAAACGCTAAGTAGTGATATCCCTCTATAGTTTGAGAATTCCATAGTTGATCCTTTCTTATGTAATGGTACTGCCGTTCCCTTTTCCAATCGTCTGGCACCTGTTTGGACTTCCATGCTTGTTGGTATATTGCATGTAGTAGTTTGTCTGCCTCTCTCGTTGGTTTTTAATCATTTCTGGATCAACTTGATCTGCTCCTGAGGCTTTCCCAATTTCACTTTTCTTATAGCTGTTTGGATTTCTGCCATTGATATATCTACATCTTCAGCTGTCTCTATGGATTACTTGTTACTCTTACTAATTGATCTTTACTCCTTGTTTCATATGTTCTGGAGGGGATTATGTAATTGGTGAAAATGATTTCTTCATGTTCCTATGATTTCGCTGTCTTCTTTCATTATTTCTCCTTTGGCATTCTTAATTTGTCGTATTGGACATGCTTTGGTCTTTCTCATGCTCTTCATTGCCCCCCCCCCCCCCGCCCAGAACAGCTTTTGATTTCCTTGATAGCTTTCTTGAAGTCTTTGTCCAAACTCTTCCCATTGTTCCTGTTTTGCTTTCCTAACTTCCTCTTCGACGATAGTTCTTTAATTCACGTAATCTATCCTATCCTCTGACTCTTGTTTGCAAGTATTTCTTCCAGGCAACCTTCTTAGTTTGATCTCAGTCTTGACATTCTCATTCCACCATGCTGTTCTATTCCTTTCTCCTTTAATTTGTTTCCTAACACACCCCTTTAGTACAACTGAGGAGTGTTTCTTTATACATTTGCCACTTTTCTTCTATTGTGCTATCATTCAGATCAATCTGTCTTTCACTGATATATCTTTTTTTCCTAGATTGGTATACCTGTTTTACTACTGGTTTATTTAGTTCCTCTATTTTGAGTTTAGTAGCTTTCTTCTCTTTCCTTTTCTGTTTGTTTTCTTTAGTCAGTAATCTCATATTGGCAATCACTAGGTGATGATCACTAAATATTTCTGCTCCTCTGTTTACTCTTGCATCCAATGTACTGTAAAAAAGGGAGCTGTTATTACTGCTAACTATTATGTAGTCTATCATTGATTTTTCGCATCTGTTTTCATTTACTCTTGTATATTTGTGGATATCTTTATGAGGAAAAAAGATGTTGACTATTTTCATGTTATTCTTTAGGCAAAAATCTATTAGTCTCTCTCCAAGTGGAGAAGTTGTTGTCTCTCCTTCTTTACCTATTACTCCACCTGATGTTTCTATATTGTTGCCTATTCTAGCGTTTATCTTAAAACCATTAGTTCCTGTTTGTGTTTAAGATTCTCTGCAGCTATTTGTAAATCGTTTTCGAAGGTATCTTTTTCTTCCTTAGTGGCGTCTTCATTTGGCCCATAAGCTATTAATAATTTAAATTCTCTTCCTTTTGGTTTAATATGTACCTCTAATAGCCGTGGGCTTATAAATTTCCAGCTTTCTAGTAGTTTTTCTTGCCTTTTATGCAATAGGAGACCTACTCCTGCTCTAGCTCTATCTTTGACATCTACTCCTGAGAAGATTAAAATATTATTTGGTCCTACATTTTCTATTCCTTGTCCTTTTTTTTCTTTGTTTCTGTAATAGCCAAAATGTCTACTTTGAATTTTTCCATTTCTTCAACTAATTCTAACTCTTTTCCATTTATTACCCTAATGTTCCATGCTGCAGAAATCGCAGTCCGTGTTGGTTTCCATTTTCGTCGTTGAAAGGTCAAGACGGGTATATTATATTTATTTCTCTGCATCAGTTAGGTTTCGGATAAACAGGGGATTACCCTAGGTAGATGCCACCTTGAGGCCCCCTACCAGGCCTTGTTATTTTCTGTCAGGGTTAACTCTCTTAGCCTTTGGTCAGTCAAGACCAGCCTACAAAGCAGCAGGTTGTTATTTTCTGTCAGGGTTAACTCTCTTAGCCTTTGGTCAGACCGGCATGCAAGGTAGCAGGTTGTTTTCTGTCATGGTTAACTCCCTTAGCCTTTGGTCAGCCAAGACCGATCTGCAAGGCAGCAGGCGACTCGTGGAAGAAGGATCATCTACTCCCCGTACAGGTGCTTACCTGCCCACTACCCGTCTTCCTGATTTCAAACTTTTAAATTTGCAAAATAGTGCATGAATCTTTGTCATCCAAGATCACACATGCCTTCTTCATTGTCTGCTGGTCACAAAATGAACCTAGACTTCTTTGCCGATCATTAATGATTCGTGATCACAAATCGACAATCTTACGAAGTTTATTTTTATTCTT
>JAXRKP010001727.1:55000-97793 GCA_037039925.1 Doris montereyensis | reverse complement strand
AAAAGCTGCTAGAAAGTTGGAAATTTATAAGCCCACG
The DNA here is from genome assembly GCA_037039925.1 of Doris montereyensis. NCBI lineage: Eukaryota > Metazoa > Mollusca > Gastropoda > Nudibranchia > Dorididae > Doris > Doris montereyensis. Next base: position 97,756 of record JAXRKP010001727.1, on the reverse strand, counting down.
GCTATAAGAGGTAAATATTAAACCAAATGGAAGAGAAATAAAATTATTAATAGCTTATGGACCAAACGAAGATGCAACTAAAGAAGAAAAAGATATCTTCGAAAATAATTTACAAATAGCTGCAGAGAATCTCAAATTCAAACAGGAACTATTGCTTTTAGGAGATTTAAACGCAACAATGTAGAAACGCCAGGAGGAGTAATAGGTAAAGAAGGAGAGACAACAACTTCTTCAAAATAGTGAGACTAATAGATTTTTGCCTAAAAAATAGCATGAAAATAGCCAACACCTTTTTTCCTCATAAAGATATCCACAAATATACAAGAGTAAATGAAGACAGATGTGAAAAGTCAATGATGGACTACATAATAGTTAGCAGCTTCTTCCTTTAAAGTACATTGGATGCAAGAGTAAACAGAGGAGCAGAAATATTTAGTGATCATCACCTCCTGATTGCCAAAATGAGATTACTGAATGAAGAAAACAATTAGAAAAGGAAAGAGAAGAAAGCTACTAAGCTCAAAATAGAGGACCTAAATAAATCAGTAGTAAAACAGGTATGCCAATCTAGGATAAAAAGATTTGTCAGTGAAAGACAGATGGATCTGAATGATAGCACAATAGAAGAAAATTGGCAGTTGTACTAAAGAGGTCTGTGGTAGGAAACAAATCAAAGGAGATAGTAAAAGAACAGCATGGTGGAATGAGAATGTCAAGAGTAAGATCAAAGAAAAGGATGATGCCTGGAAGAAATGCTTGCAAACAAAGAGACCAGAGGATAGGATAGATTACGTGAATAAAAGAACTATTGCCAAAGAGGAAGTTAGGAAAGCAATACAGGAACAATGGGAAGAGTTTGGACAAAGACTTCAAGAAAGCTATCAAGGAAATCAAAAGCTGTTCTGGGGGGGGGGGGGGGGGCGATGAAGAGCAAGCATGAGAAAGACCAAAGCATGCCCAATACGACACATTAAGAATGCCAAAGGGGAAATAATGAAAGAAGACACATGGAGAAAGCATTTTTAACAATTATATAATCCTCTCCAGAACGTATGAAACAATGGGTAAAAACTAATTAGTAAGAGATACAAGAAACCCAGATGAGAGAAATGAAGATGTAGATATATCAATGGAAGAAATCCAAACAGCTTATAAGAAAAGTGAAATTAGTAAAAGCCTAGGAGCAGACTCGTTATCCAGAAATAAAACCAAAGGAGAGAGGCAGACAAATCCACAAGTAATATAGCACAAGCATGGAAGTCCAAACAGGTGCCAGACGACTGGAAAAAGGGAACTAGGTACCAATAAGAAAGGATCAACTATGGAATGTCAAAACTATAGAGGGATATCACTACTTAGGGTACCAGAAAAGGTATATGCCAGGATTCTGGAAATGAGACTAAGAAAAGAGTAGAGGATCAGATTGAAGAGTGGATTTAGACCAGGAAGACGTGTACAAGATCACACATATTTACCAGTAGACAAATAATAGAAAAATTCATTGAGAGAAACACTTTGACTGTGTTTTATTGAAAAGGCATTTGACACTGTGACGAGGACGAACCATGGCATCCCTTAAAAGAACACAATATAGAACAAAATTTAATAGAAGCCATTAAATGTTTTTTACAATAAAGCAACATGTGCACTGCAGAGTATCTGGAAATGTATCTGAAGAAATTGATGTAGATATAGTAGTAAGACAAGGTTGTATCCTAAGTCTCTTTTGTTTATCACATTTATGGATTCAGTCGCAAAGGCATCCTCAAAATGAAGAAAAGGAATGTAGGTATGTGGAATCTCAAACCAATAAATGTATCAATGCTTTCATTTGTCGATGATTTATTTTGTTTGGAAAATTTAGAAAGTGACCTTTTAATCGAATATCAACATTATGAACAATGAACTAATAAAAGAGGAATGAGAGTAAATGTAAAGAAAATCAAAACAATGCTAGTAACTAGGGAAGCTAAAACACAAAATCTTAATTTGGGCAGGGAGAAATTTAGAACAAATTCAAAGCTACAATTACCTAAGAGTAATGATTAACTGAGAAGGAAAATAAGAGAAGAAATCAGCCAGAGAATCCAAAAGGCAAGTGTAATATATAACCATCTAGGAAAAGGCATTTGTAGATAAGCAAGAATTATCAACAAAAACCAAAATGGCAGTATACAATACAGTTTATTGTCCTATTCTCCTTTGGCAATGACACCTGGACCTTAGACAGTAGAGAATACAGTAGAGTACAGGAAGCTGAAATGAAACTATCTTAAGAAGAGTAGTAGGAAAACTAAAAGAGACAAAATCGGAAACACAACAATAAGAGATCAAACCAAAGCAGATGGCATAAAAACTAGATAGAAACAAATCAATTGAGATAGTTTGGGCATGTAAACAAAATGAATGACAATAGAATAGCTAAATCAGTAGACAGTGCTAAAGCCCAAGGTAAAAGATCAAAAGACAGACCTCAGAGAAAGTGGGGAAAAGATATAAAAGAGGCACTGAAGCATAGCAATTTAACTTTTTTGGGAGGGAAACAGAAAATGCCGGGACAGGGCATCCTGGAGAAAAGATCATCTCGGCATCTCAACCCCTTCACTAAAAGGTAGAATAGGGAAACTGATAAAGAAAGAAAGAATTGTATTTTCAGTTGAAAGTGATTGTATTACGTCATTGTTGATTCTAGCATGACGTTGGATTCATTGGGAACGACACTCATTACGCGCATTCTACCTCGACCCATATGTAACTGCCACAAAGCACTAGTTTGGAAGGAAATACTTGCGTCATATTAGCACGTCCTTTTCAGGAGGTGATTATTATTATCACGTGTTTCATTTTATGCTATAGGAACCGGGATAAGCTCCTGCTCTATGGGATGTATTGATATTGAAAGAACTTCAAACATCTACATAATGTTATAATATATACATTTCATCAATATAGATACATAAATTATGTTTGTGTATGGGGTGGAGTTGGAGGGGGAGAGCTTTCTCTATCACATGCTTACACGTAATGTTGAAAATTATATTGTTGCTACTTTTTCCAGGATGTCTGACAAAAATAACTCTGTGAGCACATCCGTGTCAGCGGATCAAAAATCAGCCAATGCTTCAGTGACCTATACCTACACACCTGACAAGAACACAAAGTTTACCGTTACTGGAGCGGCGAACAAGCCGCACGGAAAGGAGCTAACTTTGGCATTCAAGCTACCATGGAGATGAAATTCTGATGCGTCTTAGTGCACATGGACGTGTCATCAGACAGCAGTTCACTTATCTATGGAGACTTTTTTTTTCATTTGGGTTGGGTTTGATTTTTTATCATTTGTTTGATTATTTTTTAGTTGGGGCTTTTTTTCGGAGCGGGTTGAGGGGGAGGGAGGGGAGCTGTTTTATTGAGTTGTTCTTTTTAATCAATGTGTTATCGTTTGGTGTTGGTACATGTAATGTCAAACGTTAAAGTAAAACAAAATAAAGAAACAAAGAAGAAACAAATTAGTACATAAAGTAATTTAAGAAAGAGAGAAAAAAGAAGAAACTATTCACTAATCTTCTTTGAAATTCCATGCATAAAATAATATATGATCATGTATTATATTATAAAGTGGGTAATGCATATATTGTTCCAAAGGCTAAACCTATAGAGAGCCAAAGCAAAGGTTCAGTTCAGAAATTATTATTTTTTAGTCCAAATATTTTGGATTAGCATTGCGTGTCATAGTCCAAATATCGTAAAACTCTATACGTCTGCTTTATTTATTATTGGGCATTGTACATTTTGGAGACTTTTTCATGAAGAGCCTCGATAATAAAAAAGCATGTACCATTAAGGAAATTTGTTATGAAACATTATTCCAAAAGTTGTACGATTTCCAAAATTACTAACAATAAAAGCGTTATTTCAATAACAATGTTCTGTATTCTTTTCTTCTTTTCTTGTTCCTTGGTGACTAAAATGGCTGTCTTACTTCTCTTTTGGGAAAGGGGGGAGGGAGTAAGGCGAAACGAAGGGGTATCTTTTGGATGTTGTTGTTATTAGCATTCTTCTTGTTGTTATTTTTGCTGCTGTTCAACGAATAGTTTCTGATTCATGACTTCATTTTTCCCCTACGTGGCGGAAAATGGATTTTTACAAAAACTGATGAATACAACATGTATAACGTTACTGCTATGCTTCAAGTTCACATTTCACATAATTGATTATGAATTCAGCAACAACCAACAACATGCCAGTGATAAACATCCTCCTTCAGTGCTTTAAAACGACATCAGCCCTCTTCTTTCTTGCTTTCGCCATTGTTCACCTACGCAGTAATTTGGCTTTTTGATGCCGTGGCTTCACAAAGATATGTGGTTTTGAACGTGTCCCTTCAGCTTGTGCAATCTTGTTGCCTTGTACTAATGCACCCTTCTCCTTCTCAACCTCGTAAAGCTGAGTGTCGTGGCAAGGTGGTGGTTTTGAGAGCGTGCACTTCGCAACAAAAAAAAAAGATTGACATAATAAAAGGTAGGATCAGAAATAAAAAGATTGTAAAAATTGTGTCCAAAAATGAAAATTATTTCCTTTGGTGTTACACTACAGTCATTGTTGTTATTTTGTTAATTCTTCCATTGTTTGATTGGAATCTATCTTTCCTATTTAGTGATATTTTAATACATGAAGGAAAAGATGAACAAAACAATATTCGTATTTCCCCTTCTTGAAAATATTACAATACATGAAGGAAAAAACATCAAAAAAACTGAACAAAACCATTTCCATTACATACTACATGGTACATGCAGTACCCACATAGAATAATAAGGGATGAAGACGACAGCAATGGAAGCCATAACGAAGTTACACCACAGTGTCTTTCTTTGTTACATGCATAAAATAGGCTCTTCTTGTCAGATTGGAGTGTGTACAGGCGTTGTGTAAGGCTGGTAATCCACGACAACTTACTGAGTTCCAAATTCACGGCTGGCATAGATAGGGTCTATTTCACGCAACGTTGTACTCTTCGGAAGGTACTTACTCACTTTCATCGTTTGACTCAGATGTGAATGAGAACCCAGCTATAGGTAAGAAGATCGTGTCAAGTGTTAGTGTAGCGCCTACTGGGCTGGTGATATGCTCTCAAGGTTGAAGGACTTTGAATGAAATGACCTGCGCTTAGGACCATACTATACAGTCGATGAGCCAGCACTTGTGCGTGAATACGGACTATACATTCATCTTTATCTTTGTCTTTATCTTTATTTTTATCTTTATCTTTATCTTTAATTTGTATCTTTATCTTTATTTTTATTTTTATCTTTATCTTTATTTTTATTTTTTATCTTTATCTTTATCTTCATCTTATCTTTATCTTTATCTTCTCTTTATCTTTATCTTTATCTTTTGTGTTTAACTTTATCCTTATCATATCTTTATCATTTATTTTTGTGTTTATCTTTATCTTTATCTTTATCTTTATCTTTTGTGTTGTCTTTATCTTTATCCTTATCTTTATCTTTATTTTTTGTGCTTATCTTTATCTTTATCCTTATCTTTACCTTTATTTTTTTGTGCTTATCTTTTATCTTTATCTTTATTTACTGTGTTTATCCTTATCTTTATCCTTATCTTTATCTTTATTTCTTGACGTTGGAAGATGAGGGTGGTGGTGGTCGGACAATACACGTTTGATTGTCTAAAGACAATTTAATACACATTAAATTATTTCCCCTTGCTTAAAATGTTAATCGTGTTGCTTTTATTTGCTTACTTGTAAAAGATCTTTAGATGGTATCTCTGTCTTGCTAATATATACATTAGCACCCCATTCAAAGACTGGGTGTCATGTCGATCACTCTGGTGGTGTTTGGACATAAATCTTATTAGTTAGCGATATCAACTGAAAATTAGGCTACCGTCTTCTGACCTTGTTTGTTCATTGCGCCTATCCGACTTGATTGACATATTATGTTATAAGATATATTTCAATACACACAATAGAAACATACTGTACATCTTACATATTATTATATTTCATAATATTATTCCGAAATGCTTTTGGTCAACTTCTTCTGTATAATATTAAACAAACACTCAAATGAACATACATTCACTAACACACAAACACATCTTGCACACATACATACATACACACACACACACACACACACATACATACTCATTTGAAGCCCATTTGATGAAACTGGATGAATTGTTTTGAAATTAGCCATGCCTGAAGGCATTGTTATCTTTATACCAAAATACATTCTACAGACCATGCTGCTTATCGTGTCGTTAACTTTGTCTTTTGTATAGAGGGCCTGCTTTTCGAACACTTCGCCAAACGTCGACACGACACGATCTCGCGCAACAGTCATCCGAGCCCGACTACATGTAGTCGTTTCTGCAGAGTGAGAGGCTAGGCCTGGTTCTAGTCATTATCAAGATGTTCATAAGCACAGACGGAACGGGAACTCCATTGTATATTCCGTCTCCGATTGAACTAGGCGTAATCCATCTAAATGAACCAGGGGAGAGTGGGGTAGATTATACTCGAACAAATCTTTCGGTTGATGAGGCCCTTAATGTTTTATTGATAGCTTTTCTTCATGCTTTAAACTTTTGGAAGTCATTACTTAAAAAGAAAAATCTATCTCGTTCATCATTAAAATACTAAACACAGAAATCATAGTACATGTAAAACAAACTAATCACTATGAACACACACATCTATACAAACACAGAAATCATAGTACATGTAATAGAACACACAGATCTAATCATAGGACATAAAACAAACTAATCACTATGAACACATCTATACAAACACAGAAATCATAGTACATGTAAAACAAACTAATCACTATGAACACACAGATCTATACAAACACAGAAATCATAGGACATGTAATACAAAAGTAATCACTATAAACACACACATCTATACAAACACAGAAATCATAGTACATGTAATAACAAATTAATCACTATGAACACACACATCTATACAAACACAGAAATCATAGTACATGTAAAAGAAACTAATCACTATAAACACACAGATCTATACAAACACAGAAATCATAGTACATGTAATAGAAACTAATTAGTATGAACACACAGATCTATACAAACACAGAAACCATATTACACGTAATACACATCTATATAAACACAGAAATCACAGTACACATGCTACAAATTAATCACTATAAACTCAGATCTATACAAAACATTCCTTTCGCATACCTTTTCCGTTCTAGTTCACTTCTTTTACGGTCGTTCAGTCTTGATTTCAATGAATTAAGGAATACAGTATAATTAGTTTATGCTGTATATTAATGGAGAATAAATTCTCTTTTGATAAAATATTGTGGTGTAAGGGGATATAATCAATGCTTCTATAACAATATTTTTGAGTTGTCTCTTACTTTTAAGGGGTAATGTTCCTTAGTAATAAAAAAAAAATATGTATAGAATGGAAAGGAAGAATTGCACCAGATGTTATCAGTTTAAATTATTTAGTGAGTATCATAGAAACCCAAGTAAATCTTGTGGTGTAAGTTGTGCTTGTATAAAATTGTGGTGTAAGTTGCGCTTGTAAAAATTGCAGAAACCAACAAAGCAAAGACATCAAAATAACAAAGAAAAATATAAACAGGCTTATCAAGAATTTATTGAAAGAAATCCCAATTATCAAAACGAGTATCAAGAGAAAAAAATTAGTCTACCATTTATCCCTATAAAATGACCCCTACAAAAAGAATTGTATCAAATGTAATGCTGCTAAATCTATGAATGATTATAGAATTGACGCAGCTAAGAAGAGTGTGAGGAAGGCCCAATGTAAGGAGTGTCAATCTAACGCAGGTATTCAACAGAGAGCAGACCGAAAGAACGAACAAATAAAATAAGATCGAGAAGAGATGAATAAACGTAACAGTAAATATATATCTAAGAAGAATGAAAGATTAGAGAAGATAAAATACTATGATGATAAGATAGATAATGCGAAGTCTGAAAGGTTGAGAGAAAAATATATTAATCGTTATAATGAAGAAGTAATTAAAGTTAAAAAATTAAATGACATAATCAAAGAGAGAAATATTAATTATAAAACAAACAAGTTACAAGGCTTCTCAAAATATAACTTCTTAAAGAAAACATAACAACAAGAGGTTCAGAAATATACAGGGAAAAGTAAAAAATAATGATGAATATGAAATGAAATCAGTCATTATACAAACAAGTTAAAAAATCTAAATAATCAAGACCTGTATCAAATTCTATGTTTATTGATAATAAAACTTTTACTGAAGTTGTTATTCAAATGAATCAATTGATTAATGAAGGAAATATTGTTTCTCTTAATGGAAAAATAAAAACAAATAACAGTGATGAGTTTGAAGAATATAAAATAAGAGGTAAATGTAGTTTCTATAGTATTAAACAACTAGAAATTATATTGAATAGTTAGAAACAAATTCAGATATGAATGAAACGTATTTTATTGGAAATATTCAATATGGATTAGATAAGTTAAGAAAAGTTTAAAATTCTAAGAAGGGAGATGGAACAACATTTTCGTGTTCTATCAAAGAATATGAAGGAAAAATAACTGCTATTATCCCATCAGAGAATAGAACTGTTTTTATTAAATGTTATGAATGGATTGACTGAAAAATCCAAGCATAGAGTACAAATAATACATTTTTATAAAGGAAATGGGGATATCGGATAAGAAAATTATTCCATTTATAATGTCTAATGCTAAGTTTTTAAGATTTAATGAATTTTTTAACGATGTTGTAAGAAGAATTTTAATCCAAGTGATAGAAATGAATTATCCAAGAAAAGTCGATAAAGAAATTGAAATAATTATCGTAAGAATTACAATTAAAGAAATTGAAATAATCCAAATAATTATTCTATTGGTCATTATTGTTTAATTGAAATAGAAATAATACAAGTAAAGCAATTAAAGAAATTGAATTATAAGCAAATTATAAACAAGAATGAAAAAAATAAGCAAGAATGATGATGTAAAAAAAGTACAACTGTATGGCTATAAAATAGACATAGAAGAAGGCATAGATCTCCAAACGCAAATATATGATATCGAAACATTTACGGATGAAACTGGAAAAAAAGTTCCATATGCTTTAGCATCGATTAGTTTAAATCTATTTAATAGTTGTGCGAAAAAAACTTTTATGTGAAGAAAATATACCTGAAGATAAATATGAAAGATTAGTAAATAAACACATTAAGGTTATTTATGGGTGAAGATTGTATTGAACAATATTTTAAATATTTATCAGCAATAAATAGATCGGCGTTTACTTTAATTGCACATAATGGGTCAGGCTTTGATTCTGAAATTATAATCAAAAATGTCCATATGTCAAAACCTCCTATAAAAAGAGGTAACAGCTTATTGAACGTAACTCTTAATAACCCTTTCATTGAAAAGAAATGGAGGACATATACTAAAACAAAAGAACAGAAAATTCATTTAAGATGTTCCTTCCAACATGTGAAAACAAGTTTATTAAAATGGGGTTTAGATTATAAACTTCCAAAGAATATTCAAAAGATTAATTTCGATATTAAGGGAATAAATAAAGACAACTATTTAGAACGATAAAACAAATGGGTTTCATATTTAAAAAATGATGTTCTTTGTTTAGCCGGTTGCGTGTCTTTATATACTTTACTGATGAGAGATCTGACTGGACAGAAAATGCAATGTAATTTGACGTCATCTTCATTGACATTTAAATCATGGATGAAGAAAATGAATGAGAAAGAAGAAAAATATATACACATTCCGATAAGTTAACAAGATCATTTATCAGAAAAAGTGTTAAAGGAGGAAGGGTTGCCGCTAACATTCAGAAGTTTGATGCAAGTGAAGAATGGGGAAAGATACTAGCTAAATATTTAGACAAAACAAATGAATTAGAAACAATAATTGAGTTCATTGATAAAAGTATTAAACTTGATAAAAATTCTCATATTCTAAAAAATATAACAAAAAAATTAAAAAAAACATTAAAGAAGAAGAAATGATGATTGCGTTAGATATTAACTCATTATACCCATCTGCAATGGCGGATCTAAATTCAGAATATCCTAGAGCGGAAACATCAAGAGTATTTAATAGAAAAACAGAGAAAAAAGATTTGCTTGAGAAATTTAACAATCAGAGGTTTAGACCAAAAACGGGTATATCTAAAGTGATGTATGAATATCAGATAATATCCAGATAATATCCAGATAATATGTTTTTCACCCCAATATTCTGTAGGGATAAAGTAAATCAAACAGAAATTTTGAGAAGTAGAACAGGAAGATGTTGTGAAACTCTCACGTCGGTTGATATTCAATAAATTGTTAGATGTGGAGGTAAAATAATTTATGTATTTGATGGACTAGTTTATGAAGAAAACTTCGCAATTAACCCATTTAAAGAATATGTTTATGAATTATATGATCTTAAGAAGAAATTCAAAGAGGAGAAAAATAAAGTTGGTTATCTGTGATTACATTTTCTATATGGGAAAAATTGTTCATAGGGATATATTAACAAAAATCATTTATGAAATGAAGAAATATTAAGAAGAAACTACACTGATAATATAAAATATGAAAAAATAAAACACAATCAATATTACATTGAAGAGAATATTGGAGATGAATTACAAAACAATCAATGCCTTCCCATTTAGGAACCGTTATTCTGTCTCACTCCCTAAAAGATTAATGAATGCTATTATTTTAGAGATTGATGGATTTAAGAACCACATATTTATTACACTGACTGCGATAGTATTTATATTAAAAAATATTGTGAAAATATTAAAGAAAAAGAAGTTTTTAGATGATGTGGAATGAGTTCGACTATCCAATGATTTAGATAACGGTGCAAAGAATAATATTCTACGGATTGTTTTTAGCACCCAAAGTTAGATAGTCTACACCATTGATAACGAAGGGGTGTTATAACAAAACAAACATTTAAAGGGTTTCAAATTTCATTAACATGTTTATCAGGCAAGAGATTGAAACTAAAATGAGCAAATAATGGAAACACGAATTTAGTAAAGGTGTAATTCATTCCAGATGACAATGATAAACAAATAAAAAAGTTCTCTGCAAACATTAACTTAGTGAAGCGGAAGCACCTGATAAGAATTATTTAGTGCACCCATACAGTTCTAAAGAGATTAAGGGGGGCGGCACCTGGACTGGCCAGTTTTGGACCAAAACGTTGATTTTCTGTTCTTTGTATATTCGGGTAGAACGATAATCTACAAGTTCATGGCAGAAAAATGTCCATATGACGTATAATTTTTTTTTTCACAAAATATTTTGTAGGCAAGGGTAGGTAAAAACAGTCAAAATTTTGACGTAAATTACCCTAACACTGATTGAGAAAATGGCAGTAAAAACCCGTATATTGGCGGTTAATCGCCAAATGTGGCAGCACACGATATTTGACCTCGTTTGCCGACGACGATCAACGCATCTCCCGTCGCTGTGTGATATAAGAGGCGTTGTGCGTCAGTGTGTATGTAAACACCCGCACAAGCATAGGATATAGAGGAAAAAAACAAATAACTGGTCATTTCGACGTCTGTTTTCACAACAGTGCACATCTAAACCTAGATTTATAATCCTATTTACATAAGTAACAATGCCAGAGACTGTCGAAAGAGTAAGGGGGCTGCTACAACAAGGGAAACCCGTCTGAAGCGTTTGTTTTGTTTTATTTTCTTTTGATTTTTTTACTTGCATTTTTCTCGAAATGTAGTTTTTCCCACACTAAAATTCTATCTCCTCACCCATTTACCGAACGATTTGTATTATATTTGGCACACAGGTTCCTCTTGTCAATGTTAATAGAATGACGTCGTTTTTTTTATATATTGTAAATTTTTTGAGAAATTATGTTTTTTGTAATAAAAACACCGTTGTTGTACATTCACGATATATAATGTTTTCAAAAATTCGTTAAAAAAAACTATCCAAAATATCGAAAAAACCCGACGTCACTCTTTAGATATTGAATGGAAAAGACGATCTGCACAGGTTTTGAGTGATTTATTCATAACTAAGGGAGGAGATAGATTTTGAAAATTGAGTCAAAATCCAAGATGGCGGCCGTGTCTATGGTAACCAAGGACGCTACAAACTTTTCAATAACATAGTATGACTGTATTTTGACGGTATTACGACATGATAGAAAGGAATATTAAATATTAAATTAATGATTTATATATTCACGAAGAAACAAATGAATATAATGCTGATGAGGAATGTTAAAAACAAAATGAATGTCTACTGAATAATTATCATCCTACTTCCATCACTTTGCATTTGAATTATTGTATCTGATAAATAACTGTATATACGTTTAAATCATTGACACTCTTATTAAAATTCATGTTCACAGTAATATCAGTAACTCCACCTTGACTTTTTTAATTTGATTACTTACATCAACAACGAATATTGGATAGTTATCCACATTAACACTCTTTCATCCCCAAAACATTTTTCTGAAATCAAAAGTTTCACTAAATATTCTGTAATTATTTTTTCAAACTTTATGTCATATTGCACTTCTGGATATGTTCTTGAATCAAGTGATACTGAAATATTCTTAGATTTGCGTGATAAAACAGCGACTTATCAAATTCATCTTGATCATGTGTTTTTTTTCTCTGAAATCCAACAATGATAAATCTAGGTTTTTCCGAGTGGTGGTATTACTCGACCCCGTTCCAATTTATCGCCGGTAGGAACAATTATTGATTGACTTCTTAATCTTTTAAAAGTAATTTCATATTTTGTTTTATTACTAATTTGCGTCAATAGTTTATTTTCATATTCCAAACTTGGTTTAGCATGGGGAACAAAAACCACGAAACCTTTTTAAGTCTACTTTTTCATTCATCGTCATGGTGTTTCCTAAACTTCGTAGTTCCATCTGCAGTATTTCCGATCTTTTCAAATTTAACAATAATAGCATCTTCATCTTCAGATTTTCTATATAATGATAATTCGTGTTCAATGCCATACATTACTTTGTTATATGGTTGACAAAATCAAAAATCTGTTTAGTGGAATTGAAAAAGTAAAATGACCCGTTTCCTTTTCAATAATAAAGTGATGTCTTACATTAAAACCGTTCTTTCCGAAATGGCTACTTCTCTCTATACCATAATTGATTCAACCCTTTGTCATCTCAAAACTAATCGGATATTTCAAATAACCCATCATTGTTGGTCTCTCCTGTATTATTTATACTCCGCCTCTTGCCCGCCAGCTGTATATTTTATATTAGAAAAGAAAATACATCATTGCATTAGTAATTAAAGATATTTTATCTTTGTCTTCATAATTGCTTGTAAAGTTCCACTCATTTCTAACTAACTCCCTTCAATTTCTCAGAAACTTTCAGCAATATCTAAGCAAATGATTTGATTCTTAATTGGGATTCTAATTTCCCCACTTTGATTTGAATTAACATTACCAGAATTATTTTGTGTTCCTTGATATTATTATTTCAGAATACTTTTCATCTTTAACAAAAGATTCGCGAATTTAATTTGTTCATTTTTATAAGAAGAAATTTCGTCATTTGTAATCTTTGATTATTGTTTAACTGGAACTAAGTTACCGAACATTTTACCTGAGTTATATATTCTCAATATAACCAGCGAATCCCCTTTACAACTAACTGTGTTATTTTTAACTTTGATGTCAATATCCCACTCGTGTTTATCTTGAATTAGTTTCCATTTTGTTGTTATGAACAATATTCAATTTTTGTATTCCTTTCTACTTTTTCTTCATCAAATAATTTTAGATCATCTGGTAAGCCAAATTTCATTTCTTTTATAATACTATTAACATGTAATCTCCAAATCATATAACCCATTCTTTTTTCTTTACGACTATTACAAATCTTCCTTTTTCTAAATCATCAAGATTAATCTGATGACTATGAAAACGAGATATTATTTCCTTATCATCATTGTATTCTTCATCTGACTCTGTGTATCTAAATAGATTAACACTCATTTTATTAATGATAAAATTATATCATCAAAATCATCTCCAGAAGTTATTTTCTTTAAAAATATTAACAGAGATGGCCGCCCATAATTCCCGACTTTTGTATTTGATAAATGGTGTATTTGGGATTAATTAGATGCTTTTCTAATTCTAAAACAGGTTGAATACCATATGAATGAAAATAAGATTTCTTATCATCATTTTTAAAAATAACATACGCAGAGTTCCTGGTGATGACGAGTCGGCAAGATTAATTATTCGACATTCTTTCTTAAGTGGTTTAGAATGTAGTTCACCTGAGATAAACCCCACGGACATTTTTAATTTTTAATAAATTTTTTTTTTATAGAATCCTTTAAATCATAGTTTTGATAAGGGTTTGTTAGGAAGTATCAACTCTTCAACACTTAAATATTCGGCCATTTATTTATAAAAATGGAACACATCTATTGTCTCAAATGTAAATGGAGAACAGATACCACCGATCTAGAAGAAAGAATAACAAAACATAAAGGAAACATGTTACAAGGCAGATGTGTTGTATGTGGTGTTCTAATATCTAGATTTCTAAAGAAACACCAAGGTGAAAGATTGGGGGAAAAAATTATTAACAAGATGCCAGAAATGCCTTTACCATCTCATAAATTTACTGGCCATTTTACTAAATTAGAGAATAGAGTAGATAAAGATTATAATCCTTAACCACATTCTAAACCATATAATTAAGTCGATGAAATATCTAAAATTTATGATATACGTTATAGAGACACACCTACATTCAAAGATAAAAATAAGTATGTGATAAAGAGATGTTAGCTAAATTAAAACCTCTAAAAACAAACGGATTCAGAGAATGGTTAGACAGAAGAGGTAGTTCAAAATCTAATTGACAGTAAAAAGACATTAGGTTTGGGGACTAAATGACTAGGTGACGAACCGTTAACTAATGAATTGAGTGATGAATTACATAAAAAGGTAATCAAGAAATTCCCCAGAAGAAAAGTTGCTGTCTTCGGGGAAGATGAAATATGGTCGGCAGATCTTGTCGACATACAAATACTGAAAACAAAATAAGCATTATAAATATCTTTTAACTGTTATTGATGTTTTAAGTAAATTTGCTTTCGTAATATCATTAAAAATTAAAACAGGATTAGAAGCAACAAATGCTTTTAAACAGTTATTTAAAGACAGAAAACCAGAAAAATTATGGGTAGATAAAGAAACGGAATTTTATAACAAAACTTTAAAAAATTTCTTAAGAAAGAAAACAGAATTATATTCTACACAGAACGAAGAAAAAATTCTGCATAGCTGAAATATTTAATAGAACTCTTAAAGAAAGATTTCTAAATATGTCACTGCTTATAATACAACAAAATACTACAACGTATTAGATCAAACAGTAAAAAAGAATACAATAACACATTTCACAATACTGTTAAGATGACACCGGTCAGATGAAGTAAAAAAAAATGAACAGGATATTTGTTAAGTATTTCAGGATGAATTATGTGAAAAGAAACCCCGATATAATGTTGGTGACAAGGTTCGTATCACTAAGTATAAATAACACTTTGAGAAAGGTTACACTAGTAACTGGACTTCAGAACGTTTTGTTATTGACAAAGTGTTACAAACTAATCCTATTACATGAAATCCATGATTTACAAGGGGAAGAAATAACTGATTCTTTTTATAGTAACGAGTTATTGAAAACCATTTTTAAACTACTTTTATGTTGTAAAAAAATGGAAATCAATAATCTGCTCAATGATATTCTTAACGATTGTATTTGTAAAACTAAATTAAAGTTATTTTATAAACATATTGAAAGATATAACCTTAATCCAACTGATTATATACATTTTAGTGTAGAAAAAGAAAGTAACATTAATAGAAAAAGATTCCAATCTCTGATTTAAGAAAGGTTATCTAGGTGCGAAAAGTTATTCGCCTTCCACCTGACATCTCAATAGAAATACCCAATTCGACATATAATAATGAAATTCTTAATAAATGCGATCAGTTGATAACCAAAAATAAAATTGTTAGATGACAAGAATAAGATCTATTATTACGACCCTGGAAGTATTTAAAATTTTAACTTACTCTATATGTTCTATTATTATACAATTAATGAGTTTAAGTCTTATTGAAGGATGATATCATGTAAAAAATATCTACTTTGTATAAGTATATAAAATATTAGTGTGATGTGTGAAAAATATCAAGAGTTCTTACAATGCGATCTTGGATTTACTGAAATTATGAATATAGACCAGAAATTATTGAACTACTGCGAAGCCCTTGTGATTCTCCTTAGAGGAGAAAAGTCAAAACTTTATTTTCTTTAAAATAGAAAAGATAATTATCTACAATTTGTAGACATATTCATTAATACAGTAATATTTATATATTGACATTCATAAATACAGTAATAGTCATTATTAACTATTTCTTTGGTAGAAATATATTTTTTTAAAGCTTTATCATTAATTATCGTTTCCATTTATTTATATTATATTTATTTATACTTTATTTTTTGTAGCACACTCAGATCTGATCCTTCTTTAGAAATAAATAAAATCTGTAGGTGGCTCGGATCGGAGCTTTCTATAGAAATAAATAAAATCTGCAGGCGGCTCGGATCGGAGATTTCTATAGAAATAAATAAAATCTGTAGGCGGTTTGGATCTGAGCCTTCTATAGAAATAAATAAAATCTGTAGGCGTTTGGATCTTGGAAATAAATAAAATCTGTAGGCCTGAGCCTTCTATAGAAATAAATAAAATCTGTAGGCGGTTTGGATCTGAGCCTTCTATAGAAATAAATAAAATCTGCAGGCGGCTCGGATCGGCTATAGAAATAAATAAAATCTGTTTTGGATCTGAGCCTTCTATAGAATCTGATTCTATAAAATAAATAAAATCTGTAATCTGAGCCTTCTATAGAAATAAATACAACTTGTAGGCGGTTTGGATCTGAGCCTTCTATAGAAATAAATAAAATCTGTAGGCGGTTTGGATCTGGATAGAAATAAATAAAATCTGTAGGCGGTTTGGATCTGAGCCTTCTATAGAAATAAATAAAATCTGTATTTGGATCTGTAGAAATAAATAGCATCTGTAGTTTGGATCTGGGCCTTCTATAGAAATAAATAAAATCTGTAGGCAGTTTGGATCTGAGCCTTGTATAGAAATAAATAAAATCTGTAGGCGGTTTGGATCTGAGCCTTCTATAGAAATAAATACAACTTGTAGGCCCGTTTGGATCTGAGCCTTCTATAGAAATAAATACAACATGTAGGCGGTTTGGATCTGAGCCTTCTATAGAAATTCTTAGACGCTCTAATAATTTCTTTGTATGGATTACATTTCTTTTCTTCCTCTAAAATAAGTTGGTACTCACTATATTTCAATATATGTCCATTTTAAGTGCTTTGGAAATACGTGATTCAATAGTATTTAATTTCGTTTCTGCTAATGTATAAAATATCTCCATGTTTCTGTTCTTTAACTTTTAAGTTTTTGTTTAGTTTATCAGGAGACCCCGGTTTACCTATGAGTAATGACATCCGACCACAAACAGCAGGCCATGCCGATAAACTTACACTAACTGGCAATGATAGTAATAGGGGTAGAGTCGAAACACCGGCAATAGCGGACGTAGACGAAACGGCATTTAATCCATAATTAGTATAATGTAATGCATTAGTTGCTTTACTGTATTTTTTTTAGATAATGACCTTCTTTGCTCACTGTTTCGTTGTAAATCGTTTTCACTTCCTTTGTATCACTCAAACGACTGAGACTTACGTCAATATTTGATGTAGGTTCCTTATTTTTTATCAACATAAGGCTCAAGAGTTAATCGCGGATATATTTTCTAAAAAAATTTTTTCGTTACCCATTTTTTAGAGTTAAAAAATTAAATTAAGTAAAGGTATTTCCTTTGCAATATCATGAAATATTCTGACCCATCAAACCATCCATCTTCCTTTTTTTAAATTATATATAAATCCCTTCACCAACTCCCTATAGGTCTTTATGGGGTGTAGCTTTTGAATTTAACATAGTCCTGTGCCCATGGTTTTTACTTAGTACACATTGTTACCCTTTTTTTTATTATACAAACCATTCCCAATTATTTTACTAACCACAGCTGAGCCGAGTCCTGCTAAACTACCTAGAGCTATTTTTTTAGCTATAGCTAGTGCAACTCTTTTGCAACGTTTGGTAAAAAAAGCTTCTAGCTAACCCCATTAATGTACCAATAAATCCTTCTACTTTATTTTTGTTATATTGTAACTGTGCTTTACTAAGTTTAAATTTAACACTTGTTCCATTCTCAAACGCATTATTTCTTTTTTCAATTTTTGTATTAGTAATTGCAATTAAATCATCAGCCACATCTGAGATTCTAATAGTAGCCAAATTTATGTGCACTCATTTTCATGCATAGAAAAATTAACAGATCCCCACTCACTTATTTCTCAAGCAAATGAAATCTAATAGTTACTTCTCACTTTAATGAAATCTAATAATTACTTCTCACGTAAGTGAAATCTAATAATTACTTCTCACGTAAGTGAAATCTAATAATTACTTCTCACTTTAATGAAATCTAATAATTACTTCTCACGTAAGTGAAATCTAATCTTCTCACGTAAATGAGTGAAATAATAATTACTTCTCACGTAAATGAAATCTAATAATTACTTCTCACGCTAAATGAAATCTAATAGTTACTTCTCATGAAATCTAATAATTACTTCTCAATGGGTTAAAATGAAATCTAATAGTTACTTCTCACGTAAATGAAATCTAATAGTTACTTCTCACGTAAATGAAATCTAATAATTACTTCACGTAAATGAAATCTAATAGTTACTTCTCACGTAAATGAAATCTAATAATTACTTCTCACGTTAGGAAATCTAATAGTTACTTCTTCACCTCTTAAATCTAATGAAATATAATTTTGATCTGTAGTTTAGAGAAGAATATAAAAAAGGAAGAGAATATAAAACAGCTTCAACCCTTACTTGATGATAATAAAGAAACTAGAGAGATAATTCAAAAGTGGATTCAACCCTTACTCAATCACGAATCAATTGATCACATAATAGATGATAAAGGAAATATTTATGAACTTGGATCCTTAGCTCAAAAATATTTATCCTCATCAATGAATAAAAATAAAGTATATGATTCAACCTTTGGCCCAAAGATGATAGATCAAAGATTAATAATTGGAAACAAGATGTTAAAAATCTCAAACAATGATATAATTGTAAATGATAAACAATATGAAGGATCTGAGGGTCTTTGGGAATTACTAACTCAACTAAAACCTAAACGTAACTTAATCACAAATGAAGATATCAATAACTATACAGATATCTTACAAAATACAAACGCATTGTATGATAATGAAGGAAGAGTAAAAGGAAATAAACGAGGTGTTAAATGGGATGACTATCTAAAACCTATTATTCAAGGAATAAGAGGCAATGGAATAAATCAATCACATATAATAATTCCTTGTAATCCAGATGACTTAGTTGAAAGAATGGACTTATTGTTAGCTAGTAAGGAACCTGGTAATAATGGAGTTGATAAAGAATTAGAAAGGATTTTTAAAACTTTATATGATAAAAACTTTGTTAGCAAAACTCAATTACGAAAACTGTATGGTTATATTACATAATTTATTTTTTTCTCTTTAAAAATGTATTACTATTCAAAAACTATAAATAATCACTCAAATGAAATATATTTTGATAGTTATGGATTACCATCACCTAATGAAATAAAAAACTATTTAACAAAAGATATATATTATAGCATTTATCAGATCCAACCTAATAATTCAGTTGTTTGTGGTCATCTATGTTTGTATGTTTTGAAGAAACTAAATGATGGAAATAAGTTTGAAAATATTATACTAAATTTATTACCTAAAAATGGAGACAGTAAATAAATTTGGAAATACTGATGTTGATGATGATCAATATGAAGATAATCAAATTATTCATCCTATTCATAATAGTCAAATAAACTTAGATGATTTAGAAAATGTAGAAGGTTTTAATAAAGATGGAAAAAAGAATTCTATCTATGGATTACAATTATCTTCTGATGGAATTTATAGAAGAAAAATAGTTGAAATTCCAAAAGATTTAGAATTATTTGATAAAAAAGATATTAAGCCAAAAATTCCTTATTATGTTGTATATACACACAATAAATGGAAATTATTAAAAAAACAGATTGGGATATTAATATTTAAGTCAAAGATAATACTGTTAGTTGTGATGGAAATTCACTTGAAATACATAGAATATTTCATTCTGGAAAAATAATGGGAAATTTAGTTCCAATACAACCAGCATATAATGGAACTGCAGTGCTTATGAAAAATCATGGAGAATATTATATTGGTTCAAATAAAAAACGGAATGATATATCTGCTCTAGAATTTAAAACAAAATTTGACAATGATCTAAAATTACTAACTGATCCACCAAACAATAGTGTATATTTTATATCAGGTTATTTAGTAGATAATTTAAATCAAGAAAAAATTTAATTCCAAGGAATAGATATTTTAATTGAAGACTTAAAACATCCTGTACCTTTTTGGGTTATTATAAGAAAAGAAAAAACTGAATTCAAAATAAAATCAAATCCTGATAATTTAAAAATTAAAGTATCTAGTGATATAAATTTTGATAAAGTAAAGATTTATAAAGATATTATTATAATTGATAGAATAGCCTTTTCTAAAAAGGATATTGCTGATGACGAAATTTTATACCTATAAAAATGGATAAAGCAAATTTAACAGAAGAATTTATTGTTGATGAGACAATTAAAGAATATGAATTTCATGAATATCAACCCAACAAATAGACTTGAATAGATACAATACAGAATATAGATTTAAAGTTAATCATCAAGATTTATATTTAGATATTTCAGAAAGTTATTTAGAATTTAGTGGACAATTAATTCGTAAAAGAATAATGTAGAATCTGCCTTTAATCCAAATGATAAAATAACTATGATTAATAATGGATTGATGTATTTGTTTCAGTCAATTACATATAGTTTAAGTGGTAGTTTGATTGAAAATATTCTTAACCCTGGGGAAACTACAACTATTATGGGATATCTATCATATTCAGGAGATTTTGAACAAACAGAAGGATTGAATCAACTTTGGTATAGAGATGGATCAAAAGACTTTAAGACAAGAGATTCGTTTCATGTTTTACAAAAGTATATTATTGAAAATTCAACACCTAATGGATCATTTAGTTTTCTCATTCCATTAAAACATATTTTTGGATTCTGTAAAAGTTACAAGAAACTTCTTTATGGATTTATGCATGAATTAGTTTTAAATAGGAGGGCAAATGATCAATATGCTATTATTAGAAAAGCACAAAAAGAAGGAACTGATTCATCTGGAGACTCTTCAGTTGTTGGAGATGATTTAACATATGGTGGTATGATTAAGCTTGTTAAATTTTCTTGGTACATTCCACATGTTAAACTTAATTTAACTGTTGAAACAAAGATCTTAAATGATGTAAAAAATAAAGTAAATTATAAAATTAATTATAAAAGAATTTCATCCGAAAAACAAACTGTTCCAGCGGACATAATTGGGAGTTGGAGATTATCAACTTCTACATTACCAGATAAACCAAGATTTATCATTATAGCATTTCAAGAAGTTAAGAATGATAAAATAGATGAATACGATAATTCAAAGTTTGATCATGCTAACTTAAAAATATATATTTTAATTTAGATTCGAGAAGATATCCAGCAATTGATTATAATTTAGACTTACCTAGGAATCGCTTTTGTAGAATGTTTAAAGCAGCTATTAGTCTTAATGAAAAATGTTTTGGAAATAACGATAGAACTGTTAATATGAGTCCATTCGATTTTAAAAATATCTATCCAATCTATGTTGTTGATATTAGTAATCAAAGTGATGAAATTAAAGGAGGAGTTACTGATATTACAGTTAAAATGACATTTAATAAAACGCCAGTAAATTTAGAAGCTAATGCTATTATTATAACAGATATGATTCTTACATTTGGTTCTGATGGTAAAATTGACTGTTGTTCAATAAAATAAATTAAATTATTCATTTTCTTCCATCATCACAAATATATCTCTTATCATCAAATGCTGATAAACTCTTTTATTTACTTCATTTTATTTATTTTACTTTCTTTACTAAATAAAGAAAAACATTTTTTATTAGAATTAAAAAGACTAAGACTATTATCTTTAGCAATATGGGGTGCTCCGCGCTAGGAAAAAAATAAATAAAAAATGCATTTCTATTTTATCTATCTTAAAGAAATGGATCAGAAAAAACTTGCACCAAATGTGGTCGATTTAAAATGATTAATAATTATCATAAAGATGCGGAAGTAAATCATCAGGCGTATCTTCTGCATGTAAATGTAGAAAACCAGCAAAGTGTATTCATTATCAAAATAATAAAAAGAAAAATATAAACAATGTTATCAAAATTTATTTTTAGAAAATCCCAAATACCAACAAGAATATTACTTAGGAAAAAAATAATATAAACAATATTTACTTAATTAAAATTGTTCCTATAAAAAATGCCCCCATAAAACCCAAAGTTAATAAGACCTACATCAAAGAAGTCATCAGAAAAGTGGTATTAATATAGATAATTATTTTAAGAAAATTAAACCAACAGTTAAAGCCTTATGTTATCATTTCTAATGTTAAATTCAATCTATTAATAAAAACAATATATTTTAAACCAACTGCCCTTGACGAAGAAATAGTTAGATATCATAATAATTGGATTTATAAACTTCATTCACAAGATGAATTTAATGAATTATATGATTCTATTAAAAGAAAATATAAAGCTTGGGAAGAAAGAACATCAAGGCAAAGAATCCGAATTAATATGTAATGAAATAGAAAATACAGAAGTTAAAGTTGTTAGAGTAAAAAAGAAGTTTAAATGGATCTTCTTTATTTTGATCTTGGTGTAAGTTTAATAGTCTTCTTAATATCCAAAAATGAAGACAGCTTATGTTTTGCTTATAGTGTAATTGCCGGATATTCAATACATTAATAAAAGATTAAAAAATGAAAATCCTGGTATGTCAATTAATGAAATAGCTAAAAAAGTAGAAAGATCCCTTAATTTCAAAAGCTATATAGGATAGCTAAGGATCCTCGTAGAGTTACAATCTATAAACCTTTTTTAATTGGTTAAACATGGAAAATATTGAATACCCTGTCAGTATAAAATCAATTAAAATATTCGAAAGACAAAATAATTTTTTTTGTATTAATCTGTTTGGAGTTGAAGGTGATATCAAATCAATTGAAGATGATGGTGATGACAAAAGAAAGGGCGCTAAAAGATCAAGAGCGTAGTTTACGTAATATTTATCCGATGTATTTAAGTAAATTAAAAGATAGAGAGTATAATATAGATTTATTATATGTTACTCAAATTTCTACGGTTGAATCAGAAGAAGTAGATGAAGATGGAAAAATATATTGATTAAAACACATTATTGTCTAATTAAAGATTTACATGCATATCTTAGTCTAATAATCATAAAAGATATCATTGTAGAAATTGTATTAGTGCTTCCTATACTAAACTTTCTGCTTTAGAAAATCATACTGTTCTTTGTTCTATAAATAAACCTATGAAATATAAGATAAAGGATCCAAATGTAAATTTATAAATCATCATTTTAAATTAAAACTTCCATTTGTAGGATATGCAGATTTTGAATCAATCAATATACAGTTAAATTATATGGATATTGAACTTAGAAAAGAATTGAATAAATTAAGAATAAAAGTAAATCACATAATGTTAATTCTAAAATAAAAAATATGATAATCAATAAAATTATGAAAGATTCTAATATATCTCAAACTAAATCTAAAAAATTTATCATCTTTTTATGAATAATATGATTGCAGATGGAAAAATAAAAAAAGAAATAATCAAAATAAAAGAAAACTTAATTGAAAAGTATTTTAATAAAAAAAATAGATGATATCTTTGATAAATGGATTGAAGATGGAAGAAATATAAAAGTATCTGATAGTGAAATTAGAAAATATAATGAAATAAATAATAAAAATAAGAATAAGAATACAATTAGTGATAGATTACGTAATAAGATAAAAAAAGAACATATTAAATTATCTTTTAAAGAAAACACAATAAATTTACATAACAAGAAGTAGTTTCATATAATTTACAATTAGTTTCACAGTTTCAAATATTATTCCTAATAAAAATATTAATTATGAACCTAATGAAGATTGTGGGGAAGATTTTATAAAAACATGTTTATATTATAAGGATAAAATAAAATGGGGATATCATAAAGCCAAGAAGGAATTTAAAATATCAAATGAAGAAGAAAAAAATTATATGAAAGTTCTGATAATTGCTATTTATGTGATGAATAATTAACAATTGATGTTTCTAAAAAAAAAAAATTGATGTTTCTAAAAAGGATAGAACCAACCCATGCAAATAAAGTAATTGAACACAATCATCTATCTGGAGAATTTAGAGAATTGCATGTAGATCTTGTAATGCAAAAGAAGCAAGGGACGGAAAAAATTTCCTATATTTTTTAGCGGAAGTGGATATGATTTTCATTTTCTAATAGAAAAGAATTATTAAAAAAAAAACAAAATATGAAAAGTTAAAGTGTTGGCTAAAGATAGTGAAAATTATATTTCAATAACATTTGGTGATGACTATTTTAAATTAGTATTTAAAGATAGTTGCAGATTTTTACTTAATGGTATAGATGGTTTATCAAAAAACATTAAACGATGAAGATTGCAATATAATTAAACAAGAACTTTTAAATATACTAATGATGAAATAAAAACTCCTTTAAGAAAGAGAGATGAGAAAGTTTAAAAGAAAAAAGAGATGCTGTACTAAATGAAATAAGAAAAGTAGATTATACTATTAATTATAAATATGCTAATTCATTATTTATAAATCATTTTTCAGAACAATTATTTGAAGATTTAAAGTATTATGAGTCTAATAAAATTGAAAGAAGTTTCAAAGGAGTTTTCCATATGATTACTTGATTCATTTGATAAATTAAAAGAAGAATCTTCCCTAGTAAAGAACATTTTCTTATGCTTTATCAAAAAGATATTTCAGATCCTGAGTATGAACTCATGAAAAGATATTCAAAAGATACTGTAAAACATTTAATGATTATATATTATTATATCAAAAGCTAGATGTATTAATATTAGTAGATGTTTTTGAAAACTTTAGAAATCTTTGTTTAAAATATTATGAAATAGACCCAGCATATTGTTGGTCTACCATCAGGATTGTCGTGGAATGCAGGGATTACAATATACTAATATTAAATTAGATTTATTATATGATATAGATATGAAATTAATGTTTGAAAAGGAATAAGAGGAGGATTTTCAGGAGTTTTAGGTCCTAGATATGTTAAAGCTAAAAATAAATACAATCGATCCAAAACATCAAGATAAAAAATCAAATTATTTATGGTATGTAGATGCAAACAACTTATATGGTTGTGGAATGGAAAAACTTCCTTATAAAAACTTTGAATGGTATCAAGATTGGGAAGAAAAAGAGAAATTTAAACATAATGATAATTATGAATATAAAGATATTCAACATTATTTAGATAAATGTAATAATGATGTTGGAATGGTTTTTAAAGTTGATTTGGAATACGATTTACTAACAAAATTTAAATTAAGAAAATTCCTGCCCATGCCTTTATCAATTAAGATTAAAGAAGATGAAATATCAAATTATTCTAGAGATTTCTTAAAACAACATAAAAATAAGTTAGGAAATGTTGACAAATTAATATTAGATTTAAAGAATAAAAAGAATACATTAAATTCTAAATAACTTTCAGATATATCCAAAAAACGTATCCTGATTATTAATTTTAATTCTTATAAACTTCATGGTAAATAATAATTTTGATGAATTAATCTTCAAGGGAAATAATCCAAAATAATTACATCAGATAATGTCATGAGTTGTCTCCTCTAAATGCCACACCACAGGATATGGTTGAGTGATTTTCCCGTCTAGACTGAATGCGTTCAAGCGATAAGTTGTGCATATTCTAGATATTTCATCAAGACTCAAAGCGCTTTATAATGTCTTTGCATAGAGGACGTAAACATATTCATAGAGAAGGGAATCACTTGCATAGAGACACACATAACACTTGCATGGAGACATATAACGCCTGCATAGAGACACATAAACATCATATAAACACTTGCATGGAGACATATAACACTTGGCTCCAGGTGATTTTTTGTTGGTTTTTTTATGGATGATGGGTGGAGTTACGCCTTGTCTACCTTATACTAACATCATATTTTCCAACTTTCTTTTCTTTTAAACATAAATATTCAACTAAAGTATAAAGTTTTGTCCGAATATACCTTAGACACAAGCCTTGCGATGTATGTATGTGATTTACCCTCCTAAGCCAACCTATATAGGTCAAATGTCAAGATAAGGAAATTCGCTTTAAAAATGAGTTCTATAATTCTACACGGGAGTTGTTGAAATTCAACAAATATTATCTTATTATAAACTCAAAAGAAATATCTCAACTGCAATAGAAGTTATATGAATTCATATGATCACATTTTACAATGAAAGAGGTTTTTCACAATGTCGAAGTTCATTTTTTTAAATAACATAAATCAACATTGTGTTTTCCTCCTTCTTTTTTCGTTCAAAACACAAATATTCATTTGAAATGTATGACCTTTCTCACAGATATACCAAAAAGTTTAACCATGCAATATATACATCCATTTACCCTCCTCGGTCAATATCAATAGGTCGAAGGTCAAGTTATATAAGTGAGTTCGAAGCGTATCATATTGCAAGCTCTCGGTTGATTGTGATAATCGTAAGAAGGAGATTATATGACTTTATATTAGACATTGTATATGTATGCGTGTGTGTGTATTGTGTATGTGTGTGGTGTCATACTGTGTTGTGTATGGGTATGTGTGTGTGTGAGTATGTGTAATAGCATAGGTAAATCCATCCTTTTCAGTCAGTATATTTATGTATAGCAATGTAAATTTTTGAATAATTAAAATAACCACAATCCTAACTAATGGCAAACAGCGCAAATACTGGTCTGTGATAAGTGTTGTGTAACAAAAAAAAGATGAGCGATACAACCTACACCATAAAAAATGTTCATCTTTTTATTTTTCACTACATTGCAAATGAGGTGATAATAATTTATCTCCTTGAACTGGGTGGTTACGATGGTCAAATGACAAGGTTGGGTATCGCAACCAAAGAGTCTGGAGTTTGCGTCCCGACAGGTTGAACATCTTACTCGAGTTTTTCGGGTAAACTCCATCTGCCCCCCACCCCCCATCTAGATAGGTGAATTGACACCTAGGTTCATCGGAGACGAACGATAAAAAGACGCCCCCTTGCGCAGATCACAAAACTACTGTGCATTAAACTTGAATTAAATGTTATACGATATTACAACGAAAATTTGTTTCCCTCTTGTTGAAGACAGCAATGATAGATAAGAACGTTTTACGTACAAATATGAATATAGTTTGAAATATACAATTCATTATTTTAAATACGGCTTAGAAATAAAAATGAAAACAGTTTGAAAACGTATAGGGTGATGAAACAAAGAATTCAAAGGTTAGAAATAAATAACACTAATGACGGAGGTTCGCATTGGTCGTATCAAAAAGGGCATTAAATACTGGACAAAACAATAAGATTGTGAAAATAATGGAGAAAGGCGTGCCAAGCACATTACCCGAGGAGCACAACGTCAGCCATAGCATTGTCAAGATTTGAAAGCAGGACCGTACGATCAGAAGTCCGGCTGTCTAACAACTTGGCTACTGATATCACTGACTTATTGAAAGGCTAGATAGTGTAATGACACAAGATAATATGAAAGCCCCATAGGAACAAAGATGAGATAAACACAAGGAATAGACAGAAAAAAAAATCCTGGCCACCATGGGGATCAAACCCGCGACCTCTGCGTCGGCACCCATCACATCGCCATGAAAAGAACCGTGCTACAACTGAGCTAACTACATTCCTATGAGGCTAGATATTGCTATGTCATAAGCATACAAAGTTTGATGTAACGGTGGTTTTATTATTAAATGGTACATTTCTATTATAACTAGAAAATGTCGTCACTTTCATACATAACAACTAAATAGAAAAGGCTACCAGCAGATGTCAAAACGTCAGTTGGTGCTCAGTTTCGCTGAGTTTGCTGATGTTATCTTCAATCAATCAAGGAAATGCCTTTGTGTAAAATTAATTTTGCAACAGATGTGATAACCCTGATTTCTCTCTACATTTTTTCGTCATTGCCATTGCAATCCCTTCAATTTGTCTTCCATTGACTGAAGCTACTCATCCAATATTAGTAAAAAAAAAAAAAAAGAAAAAGAGGAATGCGCAGGTGTACAGCGAGTGCAATGGCCTCAAATGTGATCCAACAGTACTTTCGCATACAAACAAGAATTGGCAGTGCGGTGGCGGGCTGACAAGGAGGTTAGACAGACAGACAGACAGACAGACAGACAGACAGACAGACAGACAGACAGACAGACAGACAGACAGACAGACAGACAGACAGACATCTGCACAATGTCAATTTTGGTAGGCTTTTAGTTGTGACTTTGCATGCATGCCATGAACATGTTTCAGCAATAAATCAATAGAAAGCAATTAGTTTGATTTAAAATTCTATCGGTCCTGAACTGTTGTAAAGACTTAGGGAAATAATAATATTGAAATAATTGTTTTATTTGTGACATTTCTCAACATGGCTGTAATCGTGCAATTAATGTGAAGCCAGTTTATTGTTGATGTTGTTGATAACATAAGTGATACCATGTAGTGAATACGACACGTTTCATTGCTATTGCTAGAAGAACAAAACACTTTCTACTATAGCTACTTTTTTTCTGCCAAGCTGGCTTCCCATGTCCATTGCCAGTAAGCTCACAATGAAATCAGATGAGTCAGTCATTTCAGCAACAATAACAAAATTAAACCATTGTTCAATACAACGAGATTTGTTATTCATCAATGATTAATGTCTTTCGACAAGATCGATTCAAAACATCACACACCACCCCCCCACCATTAGAAAATTTAAAAGAAGATGCCTTTAAGAATTCATTTCTTGTTTTCCAAAGTATTTAAGTGTAAATTAATTTTCAAGACTAACACAGTATTTAATTTGGCACTCTAAAGATATATTCTACATTAAACCACATTTATCAAACAAGTTTTTGTTTTGGGAAACCAATCATAAACATTTGTAGGCCTTTGAGCTATCGAAGCGTGAGAGACAAGAAAACATTCACGATGACTGACAATACAATCCAAAACATAATTGTCCCCTCTACGGTTAGATTCAAATTCAGACACGCCCTCTACTGTCAATCCGTTTACCGGTTTGTTCACTAGAGACAGCATCAGAGGTGAGAATTTGAGTCAGGCTGACGGGCTTTTGTGTGTGTCTGTGTGTTTTAGTTTGCACACCAACTGTTATTTCATGCCTAACTAAGAATTCTTAATGTTAGCAACGTAGTATATATAGCATGCAATCATACCTCCGTAATAGGACTTCATATACGATCCCACTCCTCTAAGATCAAGGAACAGTTTGTGAGGAAAATAAAATCAGGTAAGTTTGATCTATCTGTGGCGGGATTCGTACACAAAATTATAATTTGTTAGGTCAATGCTTTACCTCAGGTTAGCAATCATCGTGTCTTTTCTCTCTCAACCCTCAGACTAAGACATCATTAAGTTCGATATAAATTAATTAGAAGAATGTTTAATGGCTTATCCAAATCTTATCTCCACACAGGGGACTCGGTAGTCCAGAGGTTAAGTGTCGTCCTTTCAGGCCTTGCCGACGGTTGACATTTATTACCGAGTTGTTTTCGAGGCTAGGTGAATCGATACCCTAGTAATTGATGCGGGTAATCAAATGAAATTAAAAGAAAACTATTTTTAATCAAAAGCCTCTATATAACCTGTAAGGCGATACCCCGAATAGGCTTTGAAGAGGAAAGTATTTAACTTCTGATTCATTTAGGTTTGTCATACTCTGAGATCACCGCCTACATGAACAGTCATCCCCACGCATCACATTGTCATGTCATTATACTAGTTTTTTTTCCGCCTATTGATAGTTTGATAGTTGTTGAACTCTGTCTACTATTATTAGTTGGGTAGTTGTTGTTTTTTTCCCCCATTCGCGCTGATATTTCTGTTAACAAACAATCAAGTCCTTTTAGTCTTGCAACGTTCAAAGAATCAAACAAACAAATAGAAAGCGTTGCCAACATCTCTGATCTCACCGTTTGCCAAAAATCTTTTGAATTCCACTCAAAAACTGATGATACTTCAGGGAGGATTGATTTTTTTTGCTTTTTGATTTAGGGTTTTCCTTTTAGTAGGCCGTATATATATATATATATATATATATATATATATATATATATATATATATATATATATATATATATATATATATATATATATATATATCAGTAAATGTCAAAAGATAGTTGTCCTGTATCGATGAAAAGTTTGTAGCGTCTTTGGAAGCGATGTCAAACTGCCGCCATCTTGGATTTTGACCCGATTTTCAAAATCCATCTCCTTCATAGTTATGAATAAAATCACTCAAAACTTGTACAAATGGCTTTTTCCATTCAATACCTAAAGTGACGTCGCAGCTTTTAGGTGTTTTGGATATGTTTTTCTTAATGAATTTTTTGAAAATTATATATATATCGTGTATATGGCATTTTTATTACAAAAAACATATTTTCTTAAAAGATTTACAATATATAAAAAAACCATACATTACACGGGTTTTAAGTGCCAGCTCCTCAGTCAGTGTTAGGGTGATTTACGTCAAAATTTTGACTGTTTTTACCTACCCTCATCTACAAAATATTTTGTAACAAAATTATTATACGTCATATGGCCATTGTTCTGCCATCACCTTGTAGATAAAATTACCATTCTACTTGAATACAAAAAGAACAGAAAATTGACAGTTTGGTCCCAAACTCCGCAAATCCAGGCAAATCTCTCTCTCTCTCCTCTCCCCCCCCCCGCCAGTCCTGTAAGAATTACTGGCAGATATAACTAATGTCAAGAACTCCGGATATTTTGTCCGTCTCGAATATAACTAAGTAATAAATCAGGAAAACCAAGCGAAAAATAAATCTTAGAATAAAAACACCGACGAAAATACTTCCTTCCGCCACCCGCCCGCCGCCCCCTTTTCACGCAAGATTCGAATTCTCCAGTGTCTACAATGCAATGCCATTGTATTATTTCTTACCATAGTATCGCTTCTTGATACTTGTTCAAGCCTGAATTCTGAATTTTTTGTCTGCTATTACTTACGTTTTTAGGATGTTTTTCTTTCGCATTCGCACTGATATTTCTGTTAACCATATCGTAGTCATTTTAGTCTTGTTATGTTTGCCTAACATGATAGCATTTTTGTTAACATAATGACGTTCTTGTTAACATGATGGCGTTCTTGGTAACAAAATAGCATTCTTGTTAACATGATGGCGTTTTTGCTAACATAATGACGTTCTTGATAATATAATGACGTTCTTGTTAACAAGATGGCATTATTGTTAACATAGTGACGTTCTTGTTAACATGATGGTGTTCTTGCTAACATAATAACGTTCTATCATGATGGCATGCTTGCCAATCTAGTAACATTCTTGTTCACATCATGATGTTCATGTTCACATGGCGGCGTTCTTGTTTACATAATGACGTTTCAGTTTACTTGGTGGTGTTCTTGTTTACATAATGACGTTTCAGTTTACTTGGTGGTGTTCTTGTTTACATAATGACGTTTCAGTTTACTTGGTGGTGTTCTTGTTTACATAATGACGTTTCAGTTTACTTGGTGGTGTTCTTGTTTACATAATGACGTTTCAGTTTACTTGGTGGTGTTCTTGTTTACATAATGACGTTCCTGTTCATGGTGGTATTCATGTCCACTTGATAACGTTCCTGTTTACATGGTGGCGTGTTCATATGATGGCGTTCTTGTTCACATGATGACGTTCCTGTTCACATGGTGGCGTTCTTGTTCACATAATGATGTTTCGTTCACATGGTGGCGTTCTTGTTCACATGATGACGTTTCCTGTTCCATGGTGGCGTTCTTGTTTACATGATGACGTTCTTGTTCACAGGATGACGTTCTTGTTCACATGATGACGTTCTTGTTACAGGATGACGTTCCTGTTTACATGGTGGCGTTCTTGTTCACATAATGATATTTTGT
The DNA here is from genome assembly GCA_037039925.1 of Doris montereyensis. Classification (NCBI taxonomy): domain Eukaryota; kingdom Metazoa; phylum Mollusca; class Gastropoda; order Nudibranchia; family Dorididae; genus Doris; species Doris montereyensis. The sequence goes on along the minus strand of JAXRKP010001727.1, from coordinate 65,205 downwards.
TGTTCACATGGTGCTGTTCTTGTTCAGATAATGACGTTCCTGTTTACATGACGGTGTTCTTGTTTACATGATGACGTTCTTGTTCACATGATGGTTGTTCTTGTTCATATGATGGCATTCCTGTTCACATAGTTGGTGTTCTTTGTTTAGATGTGTGTTCCTGTTTACGTAGTGACGTTCTTTTTTCACATGATGCCGTTCTTTTCCTGCATGGTGGCGTTCATGTTCACATGGTGGCATTCTTGTTCAGATGATGACATTCCTGTTCACATCGTAGTGTTCCTGTTTTATCGGTGGTGTTTTTGTTCACAGGATGACGTTCTTGTTCACATGGTGTTCTTGTTCACGTGGTGACGTTCCTGTTCACATGGTGACGTTCATTATTCACATGGTGACGTTCTTGTTTACGCAGTGATGTTTTTCTGCTTGTTGACGTTCATGTTCACATGGTGATGTTCTTGTTCACATGGTGCCGTTCCTTGTTCATGGTGACGTTCTTGTTCTTTATGGTGCCGTTCATGTTCACATGGTGACGTTCTTGTTCACATGCTAACGTTCATGTTCATATGGTGACGTTCGTGTTTACATGGTGGCGTTCCTGTTCACATGGTAGTGGTCCTGTTCACACGGTGACGTTCATGTTCGCATGGTGATGTTCTTGTTTATATGGTGACGTTCTTGTTCACATGATGGCGTTCCTGTTCACATAGTAGTGTTCCTGTTCACACGGTGACGTTCCTGTTCACATGAGTGGTTGTTCTTGTTTACGCTGGTGACGTTCTTGTTTACATGATGACGTTCCTGTTCACATGATGGTATTCTTGTTCATATGATGACATTCCTCTTCACATAGTGGTGTTCTTGTTCAAATGGTGACGTTCCTGTTCACTTGGTGGTGGTCTTGTTCACATGATGACGTTCATGTTCACATAGTGGTGTTCTTGTTCACATGGTGACGTTCATGTTCACACGTGGCGTTTCTTGTTCACATGGTGACGTTCATGTTCACATGGTGACGTTGCTGTTCACATGGTGACGTTCATGGTTTACGTGGTGACGTTGCTGTTCACATTGTGATATTCATGTTCACATGGTGACGTTCTTTTTCCATGGTGACGTTTTGTTTCACATGATGACGTTCCCTGTTCACATGGTCGTTTCCTTGTTTAGATAATGACGTACTTGTTCCCATGATGACGTTCCTGTTCGCATAGTGGTGTTCTTGTTTAGATGGTGACGTTCCTGTTCACATGGTGACGTTGCTGTTCACATAGTGGCGTTCTTGTTCACATGATGACGTTCCTGTTCACATGGTGGTGTTCTTGTTAACATGATGACGTTCCTCTTCACATGGTGGTGTTTTTGTTCAGAGGATCACGTTCTTGTTCACATGGTGACGTTCCTGTTCACATGGTGACGTTCTTGTTCACATAATGATGTTTCGTTCACATTGTGGCGTTTTGTTCACATGATGACGTTCCTGTTCACATGGTGGGTGGGCTTGTTCACATGAGGACGTTCCCCTTCATAGTGGTGTTCTTGTTTAGACGGTGACGTTCCTGTTCACATGGTGACGTTGCTGTTCAGATGGTGGCGTTCTTGTTCACATGGTGGCGTTGCTGTTCACATGGTGACATTCATGTTCACATGGTGGCGTTCTTGTTCACTATGTTGACGTTCCTGTTCAAATGATGACGTTTCTGTTCACATGGTGACGTTCCTGTTCGCATGGTGACATTCCTGTTCCACATGGTGACGTTCCTGTTCACATGCCGACGTTCCTGTTCTATGGTGACGTTCCTGTTCACATGATGACGTTCCTGTTCACATGGAGACGTTCATGGTTTACATGGTGGCGTTGCCGTCCATATTTTGACGTTCATGTTCACATGGTGGCGTTCATGTTCACATGGTGGTTTTCCTGTTTAGATGGTGACCTTCCTGTTCATATAGTGGTGTTCTTGTTTCCTCTTCATGGTGGTGTTTTTGTTCAGGGGATGACGTTCTTGTTCACATGATGACGTTCCTGTTCACATGGTGACGTTCTTGTTCACATAATGATGTTTCGTTCACATTGTGGCATTCTTGTTTACATGAAGACGTTCCTGTTCACATGATGGTGTTATTGTTCACATGATGACGTTCGCCTTCACATAGTGGTGTTCTTGTTTAGATGGTGACGTTCCTGTTCATAGTGATGTTCTTGTTTAGACGGTGACGTTCCTGTTCACATGGTGACGTTGCTGTTCAGATGGTGGCGTTCTTGTTCATGGTGGCGTTGCTGTTCACATGGCGACGTTCTTGTTTAAATGTTGACGTTCCTGTTCACATGGTGGTGTTCTTTTTTACATAGTGACGTTCATGTTCACATGGTGACGCTCATGTTCACATGATGACGTTCCTGTTCCCATAGTGGTGTTCTTGTTCACGTGATGACGTTCCTGTTCACATGGTGATGTTCATGTTCACATGGTCACGTTCATATTCACATGGTGACGTTCGTGTTTACATGGTGACGTTCCTGTTCACATGGTGGCGTTCTTGTTCAGACGATGAGTTCCTGTTCACATGATGGTGTTCTTGTTCACATGATGACGTTCCTCTTCACATAGTGGTGTTCTTGTTCAGATGGTGACGTTCCTGTTCACTTGGTGGTGTTCTTGTTCACATGATGATTCATGTTCACATAGTGGTATTCTTGTTCACATGGTGACGTTCATGTTCACAGAGTAGCGGCGTTCTTGTTCACATGGTGACGTTCATGTTCACATGGTGATGTTGCTATTCACATGGTGACGTTCTTTTTGCATGGTGACGTTTTTTGTTAACATGATGACTCTCCTGTTCACATAGTGTTGTTCCTTTTCGCGTGGTGACGTTTTTGTTCACATGATGACGTTCCTGTTCACATGGTGGTGTTCTTGTTTAGATGGTGACGTTCCTGTTCACATTGTGACGTTGCTGTTCACATAGTGGCGTTTTTGTTCACATGATGACGTTCCTGTTCATATGGTGGTGTTCTTCTTAACATGATGACGTTCCTCTTCACATGGTGGTGTTTTTGTTCAGAGGATCACGTTCTTGTTCACATGATGACGTTCCTGTTCACATGGTGACGTTCTTGTTCACATAATGATGTTTCGTTCACATTGTGGTGTTCTTGTTTACATGATGACGTTCCTGTTCACATCATGGTGTTCTTGTTAACATCATGACGTTCCTGTTCACATGGTGGTGTTCATGTTCACATGATGACGTTCCCCTTCACATAGTGGTGTTCTTGTTTAGATGGTGACGTTCCTGTTCACATAGTGGTGTTCTTGTTTAGACGGTGACGTTCCTGTTCACATGGTGACGTTGCTGTTCAGATGGTGACGTTCCTGTTCACATGGTGACGTTCCTGTTCCTATGGTGACGTTCCTGTTCACATGATGACGTTCCTGTTCACATAGTGGTGTTCTTGTTTAGACGGTGACGTTCCTGTTCACATGGTGACGTTGCTGTTCAGATGGTGACGTTCCTGTTCACATGGTGACATTCCTGTTCACATGGTGACGTTCCTGTTCACATGTTGACGTTCCTGTTCCTATGGTGACGTTCCTGTTCACATGATGACGTTCCTGTTCACATGGTGACGTTCATGGTTTACATGGTGGCGTTCATGTTCGCATGGTGATGTTTTGTTCACATGATGACGTTCCTGTTCACATGGTGGTTTTCTTGTTTAGATGGTGACCTTCCTGTTTACATAGTGGTGTTCTTGTTTGGATGGTGACGTTCCTGTTGACATGGTGGCGTTCATGTTCACATGGTGGCGTTCTTGTTCACATGATTACGTTCCTGTTTACATGGTGGCGTTCTTGTTCACATAATGATGTTTTGTTCACATGGTGCTGTTCCTGTTCAGATGATGACGTTACTGTTTACATGATGGTGCTCTTGTTTACATGGTGACGTTCCTGTTCACATGATGCTGTTCTTGTTCCCATGATGACGTTCCTGTTCACATAGTGGTGTTCATGTTTAGATGGTGACGTTCCTGTTTACATGGTGACGTTGCTGTTCACATGATGCCGTTCTTGTTCACATGATGACATTCATGTTCACATGGTGGCATTCTTGTTCACATGATGACGTTCCTGTTCACATGGTGGCGTTGCTGTTCGCATGGTGGCGATCTTGTTCACATGATGACATTCCTGTTCACATGGTAGTGTTCCTGTTTGTATGGTGGTGTTTTTGTTCACATGATGACATTTCTGTTCACATGGTGGCGTTCTTGTTCACATAATGACATTCCTGTTCACAGGTAGTGTTCCTGTTTCTATGTTGGTGTTTTTGTTCACAGGATGACGTTCTTGTTTTACATGGTGGGGTTCGTGTTCACATGATGACGTTCCTGTTCACATGGTGGTGTTCTTGTTTACATGATGACGTTCCTGTTCTCATAGTGGTGTTCTTGTTCACGTGATGACGTTCCTGTTCACATGGTGATGTTCATGTTCACATGGTGACGTTCTTGTTCACATGGTAACGTTCATGTTCACATAGTGACGTTCATGTTCACATGATGGCGTTCCTGTTTACATGGTGACGTTCATGTTCACATGGTGACGTTCGTGTTTACATGGTGACGTTCCTGTTCACATGGTGGCCTTCTTGTTCAGATGATGACGTTCCTGTTCACATGATGGTGTTCTTGTTCACATGATGACGTTCCTCTTCACATAGGGGTGTTCTTGTTCAGATGGTGACGTTCCTGTTCACTTTGTGGTGTTCTTGTTCACATGATGACGTTCCTCTTCACATGATGGTGTTCTTGTTCACATTGTTACGTTGATGTTCATATAAGTAGCGTTCTTGTTCGCATGGTGACGTTCATGTTCACATGGTGACGTTGCTGTTCACATGGTGACGTTCTTTTTCCATGGTGACGTTTTTGTTAACGTGATGACGTTCCTGTTCACATGGTGGCGTTCCTTTCCGCATGGTGACCTTCTTGTTCACATGATGACGTTCCTGTTCATAGTGGTGTTCGTGTTTAGATGGTGACGTTCCTGTTCATGGTGACGTTGCTGTTTATGGTGACGTTCTTGTTCACATGATGACGTTCCTCTTCACATGGTGGTGTTTTTGTTCAGAGGATCACGTTCTTGTTCATGATGACGTTTCTGTTCACATGGTGACGTTCTTGTTCACATAGTAGTCAACGTTCACATTGTGGCGTTCTTGTTTACATGATAACGTTCCTGTGCATGGGTATTCTTGCTAACATCATGACGTTCCTGTTCACATAGTGGTGTTCTTGTTTAGACGGTGACGTTCCTGTTCACATGGTGACGTTGCTGTTCAGATGGTGACATTCATGTTCACATGGTGGCGTTCTTGTTCACATGGTGGCGTTCCTGTTCAAATGATGACGTTCCTGTTCACATGGTGACGTTCCTATTCACATGGTGACATTCCTGTTCACATGGTGACGTTCCTGTTCACATGTTGACGTTCCTGTTCCCATGGTAACGTTCCTGTTCACATGATGACGTTCCTGTTCACATGGTGACGTTCATGGTTTACATGGTGGCGTTGCTGTTCACATTTTGACGTTCATGTTCACATGGTGGCATTCATGTTCGCATGGTGATGTTTTATTCACATGATGACGTTGCTGTTCACATGGTGGTTTTCTTGTTTAGATGGTGACCTTCCTGTTCACATAGTGGTGTTCTTGTTTCGATGGTGACGTTCCTGTTTACATGGTGACGTTCCTGTTCACATGGTGGCGTTCGTGTTCACATGGGGACGTTCATGTTCACATGGTGGCGTTCTTGTTCACATAATGATGTTTTGTTCACATGGTGCTGTTCTTGTTCAGATGATGACGTTCCTGTTTACATGATGGTGTTCTTGTTTACATGGTGATGTTCCTGTTCACATGATGCTGTTCTTGTTCCCATGACGACGTTCCTGTTCACATAGTGGTGTTCTTGTTTAGATGGTGACGTTCCTGTTCCCATGGTAACGTTGCTGTTCACATGATGCCGTTCTTGTTCACATGGTGTCGTCCATGTTCCCATGGTGGCATTCTTGTTCACTTGATGACGTTCCTGTTCACATGGTGGCGTTGCTGTTCGCATGGCGACCATCTTGTTCACATGATGGCATTCCTATTCACATGGTAGTGTTCCTGTTTGTATGGTGGTGTTTTTGTTGACATGATGACATTCCTGTTCACATGGTAGTGTTCCTGTTTGTATGGTGGTGTTTTTGTCCACAGGATGACGTTCTTGTTTACATGTTGGGGTTCGTGTTCACATGATGACGTTCCTGTTCTCATGGTAGTGTTCTTGTTTACATGGTGACGCTCATGTTCACATCATGATGTTCCTGTTCCCATGGTGGTGTTCTTGTTCACGTGGTGACGTTCATGTTCACATGATGACTTTCATGTTCACATGGTGACGTTCGTGTTCACAGGGTGACGTGCATGTTTACATGGTGATGTTCTTGTTCACATGGTGACGTTCATGGCCCCATGGTGACGTTTATGTTCATATGGTGACGTTCATGTTTACGTGGTGACATTCATGTTAACCTGTTGACGTTCATGTTCACATGGTGACGTTCTTGTTTACACGGTGACGTTCCTGTTCACATGGTGACGTTCATGTTCACATGGTGACATTATTGTTTACATGGTGACGTTCCTGTTCACATAGTGGTGTTGTTGTTTAGATGGTGACGTTCCTGTTCGCATGGTGACGTTGCTGTTCACATGATGCCGTTCTTGTTCACATAGTGACGTTCACGTTCACATGGTGGCATTTTTGTTCCTATGATGACGTTCCTGTTCACATGGTGGCGTTGTTGCTCGCATGTTGACGATCTTGTTCACATGATGGCACTTCTGTTCACATGGTAGTGTTCCTGTTTGTATGGTGGTGTTTTTGTTCACATGATGACATTCCTGTTCACATGGTAGTGTTCCTGTTTGTATGGTGGTGTTTTTTTTCCACAGGATGACGTGCTTGTTTACATGGTGGGGTTCGTGTTCACATGATAACGTTCCTGTTCACATGGTGGACTTCTTGTTTACATGGTGACGTTCATGTTAACGTGGTGATGTTCATGTTAACATGGTGACGTTCTTGTTCACATGATAACGTTCATGTTCACATGGTGAAGTTCATGTTCATATAGTGACGTTCTTGTTTACATGGTGACGGTCCTGTTCACATGGTAGTGTTCCTGTTCACATAGTGACGTTGATATTCACATGGTGATGTTCTTGTTTACATGGCGACGTTCATGTTCACATGATGGCGTTCCTGTTCGCATGGTGACGTTCTTGTTTACATGGTGACGTTCTTGTTCACATGGTGGCGTTTTTGTTCAGATGATGTCGTTCATGTTCATATGATGGTGTTCTTGTTCACATGATGACGTTCCTCTTCACATCGTGGTGTTCTTGTTTAGATGGTGACGTTCTTGTTCACATGGTGACGTTGCTGTTCACATGGTGACGTTGCTGTTCACATGGCGACGTTCTTGTTCACATGATGACGTTCCTGTTCACATGGTGGTGTTCTTGTTAACATGATGACGTTCCCGTTCACATGATGGTGTTCTTGTTAACATCATGACGTTCCTGTTCACATGGTGGTGTTCTTGTTCACATGATGACGTTCCCCTTCACATAGTGGTGTTCTTGTTCACATGATGACGTTCTCCTTCACATAGTGGTGTTCTTGTTTAGATGGTGACGTTCCTGTTCACATAATGGTGTTCTTGTTTAGACGGTGACGTTCCTGTTCACATGGTGACGTTGCTGTTCAGATGGTGGCGCTCTTGTTCACATGGTGGCGTTGTTGTTCACATGGTGACATTCATGTTCACATGGTGGCGTTCTTGTTCACATGGTGACGTTCCTGTTCGAATGATGACGTTCCTGTTCATATGGTGACGTTCCTGTTCACATGATGACATTCCTGTTCACATGGTGACGTTCCTGTTCACGTGCTGACGTTCCTGTTCACATGGTGACGTTCCTGTTCACATGGTGACGTTCCTGTTCCCATGGTGACGTTCCTGTTCACATGGTGACGTTCCTGTTCACATGGTGACGTTCATGGTTTACGTGGTGACGTTGCTGTTCACATTGTGATGTTCATGTTCACATGGTGGCGTTCATGTTCGCATGGTGACGTTTTGTTCACATGAGGACGTTCCTGTTCACATGGTGGTTTTCTTGTTTAGATAGTGACCTTCATGTTCACATAGTGGTGTTCTTGTTTGGATGGTGACGTTCCTGTTCACATGGTGGCGTTCTTGTTCACATGGTGACGTTCATGTTCACATGGTGGCGTTCTTGTTCACATGATGACGTTCCTGTTTACATGGTGGCGTTCTTGTTCACATGATGACGTTCCTGTTTACATGGTCGCGTTCTTGTTCACATAATGATGTTTTGTTCACATTGTGATGTTCTTGTTCAGATGATGACGTTCCTGTTTACATGATGGTGTTCTTGTTTACATGGTGACGTTCCTTTTCACATGATGGTGTTCTTGTTTCCATGATGACGTTCCTGTTCCCATAGTTGTGTTCTTGTTTAAATGGTGACGTTCCTGTTCACATGGTTACTTTGCTGTTCACATGATGCCGTTCTTGTTCACATGATGACGTTCATGTTCACATGGTGGTATTCTTGTTCACATGATGACATTCCTGTTCACATGGTAGTGTTCCTGTTTGTATGATGGTGTTTTTGTTCACAGGATGACGTTCTTATTTACATGATTGGGTTCGTGTTCATATGATGACGTTCCTGTTCACATGGTGGTGTTCATGTTTACATGGTGACGTTCATGTTCACATGATGACGCTCATGTTCACATGATGACGTTTGTGTTCCCCTGGTGGTGTTCTTGTTCACGTGGTGACGTTCCTGTTCACATGGTGACGTTCATGTTCACATGATGGCGTTCCTGTTTACATGGTAACGTTCGTAATTACACGGTGACGTTCTTGTTCACATGGTGACGTTCATGTTCACATGGTGGCATTCTTGTTCACATGATGACGTTGCTGTTCACATGGTGGCGTTGCTGTTCGCATGATGACGATCCTGTTCACATGGTAGTGTTCCTGTTTGTATGCTGGTGTCTTTGTTCACATGATGACATTTCTGTTCACAAGGTGGCGTTCTTGTTCACATGATGACATTCCTGTTCACATGGTAGTGTTCCTGTTTAAATGGTGGTATTTTTTTTCACAGGATGACGTTCTTGTTTACATGGTGGGGTTCGTGTTCACATGATGACGTTCCTGTTCACATGGTGGTGTTCTTGTTCACGTGGTGACGTTCCTGTTCACATGGTGATGTTCATGTTCACAGGGTGAAGTTCTTGTTCACATGGTGACGTTCATGTTCACATGGCGGTGTTCTTGGTTACATGGTAGTGTTCCTGTTCATGTGGTGACGTTCCTGCTCACATGGTGATGTTCTTGTTTACATGGTGACGTTCTTGTTCACATGATGACGTTTATGTTCACATGGTGACGTTCATGTTCACATGGTGACGTTCTTGTTTACATGGTCACGTTCTTCTTCACATGGTGACGTTCTTGTTTACATGGTGACGTTCTTGTTCACATGGTGACGTTTATGTTCACATGGTGACAATCCTGTTCACATGGTGACGTTGTTGTTTACACGGTGACGTTGCTGTTCACATGGTAGTGTTCCTCTTCACATGGTGACGTTTATGTTTACATGGTAACGTTCTTGTTCACATGATGACGATCATGTTCACATGGTGACGTTCATGTTCACAGCGTGCCGTTCATGTTTACATGGTGACGTTCATGTTCACGTGGTGACATTCATGTTCACCTGTTGACGTTCATGTTCAAATGGTGACGTTACTGTTCACATGGTGACATTCTTGTTTACATGGTGACGTTCCTGTTCACATGGTGACGTTTCTGTTCACATGGTGACGTTCCTATTCACATGGTGACGTTCATGTTTACATGGTGACGTTCCTGTTCACATAGTGACGTTCATGTTCACATCGTGACATTCCTGTCCACATGGTGACGTTCAGGTTCACATGGTGACCTTCATGTTCACATGGTGGTGTTCTTGTTTACTGTTTAAATGGTGACGTTCCTGTTCAGATGATGAGTTCCTGCTCGCTTGGTGG
>JAXRKP010001727.1:27500-45000 GCA_037039925.1 Doris montereyensis | reverse complement strand
CCAGGGGTTAGGAGTTTCAACATTTTTAAAGGTAAATTAAAGTTTCATTCTGTCGGGAAAGCACATCGTTCATTAATTAAATATTATGATCCAAATATGCCCTTTTGCCTGCTGATATTGTAAATCAAGCGCATAGATCACGGATATGAATTACAGAAAGACTGTATGTTGTTATCATTATTATATTATTATTTATTATTATTATGAATGTTATTATTATTATTATTATTATTATTATTATTATTAGTATTAGTATTATTATTATTATTATTAATATTATTATTATTATTATTATTATTATTATTATTTTCATTATTATTATTATTATTATTATTAATATTATTATTATTATTATTATTATTATTATTATTATTATTATTATTATTATTATTATTATTATTATTATTATTATTATTATTATTATTATTATTATTATTATTATTATTATTATTATTATTATTATTATCATTAAATTGCACAACTGACTGGTCGGCATACACTGAAGTAAACATTCAAGAACATCGACACGAAACAATATATTTTGCACGACATTTAGATTCGAACTCTCATCAGTCTTTAATGTATTACGGAAACACAGCTTTATGTACATGCATTATATTACAGTACTTGATACATTCATTCAATTCAACAATCAATAATTATTATTTGAGGGATATGAGAGTTTAGAAATTCATAGCCTCAAATAAATCCAGGGGCTATAATCATATATTATCAGTGCTGCTCCAAACGTAGAAGTTAAGCAATTAGAAAGAGGTAGAATGCCTGGTTGTACGTAACAGAAGAGCCATATTATGTACGGAGTAGTAATGTGACATGCGATGGCCAGTTTGCGTGTTTACTAGCTTCAACAGTGCCCCCCCCCCCCCCCCCCCCCCCCGCCCCATAACGTTTTGTGAAGAATGACGACATGAAATAAATATAAAATCTCCGTGGCAAAAAAAAGACGAGATGCTTTGGGAACCAGAGAGAATTATGCCGCGACTTCCGCGTGGGCATCAATCGCCTTGTCATGAAAAGAGGTCACACTGCCCACTGTGGTATGAAGTGAGGTCAATACGGTTGCTAGTGAATTTGTTTCAATTTTCACTCTCTGGTTGACGACCCTCTTCCGGAATTGTTTCTTCTTCTTCTTATAGCCTGTTTGTAGCCTTATCTCTATCAAATGCTATTTTTCTGAGAAGAGACATGACCTGTTTTCAAGTCTTTCGATGACTTCACTCCATCTCCTTCTTGATTGTCCTCCTTTTCATCCTTTGCTCACCCTTATTTCCGTTGATAAATGTTGATGCTTCTTTAGTTGTGAGAATTAAAATAGTAGTTTTCTTTACGTCATAATATTTACAGGCCAATCATGGTGCATGTCATTGTTTCGGTTACTTTCGTACAGCAAGACTATAATCATTTAAATTCATATTTTTAGTGTGCGAACCTTTTTGTGTTTTGTTTTTATCCCCCCCCCTCTGGAATGTGTCCTTAAAAATAAACTAAAAGGTTTTAAGCAAGGGGTCCAATCACATAAAGATGTTAAATTAATCGTGTTATAACATTATAAATGGCAACATACTGGTACTTTCGTACTTAACTGCCGATGTACGTGGGGAAAGCAGCGTGATGAGTATGATCGAATAATAAAGTTTCAACCACGTCTTGATTCACAACATGGACATACAACTTTAAAACACACACTCTTTTTACTCCCCACAACATGGAAACACACATCTAAACGTACATTTTCTTTCCTCCTCGCATCGTGGACATACACATACACATACACATACTCTCTTTCTCTTTCTTCCCACAACGTCAACATACACATTTAAGCACATACTCTCTTTCTTCCCACAACGTCAACATACAAATTACAACACAAACTCTCTTTTCCTCCCAACATCGTGGACGTACACATTGATGCATACTCTCTTTCCTCCCGACATCGTGAATGTACACATTGGTGCATACTCTCTTTCCTTCCGACATCGTGAATGTACACATTGGTACATACTCTCTTTCCTCCCGACATCGTGAATGTACACATTGGTGCATACTCTCTTTCCTTCCGACATCGTGAATGTACATATTGGTGCATACTCTCTTTCCTTCCCACATCGTGAATGCACATATTGGTGCATACTCTCTTTTCTTCCGACATCGTGAATGTACATATTGGTGCATACTCTCTTTCCTTCCCACATCGTGAATGTACATATTGGTGCATACTCCTTTTCCTCACTCACATCTTGGACATACACATTCACGCATACTTTTTTTGCTCCCCACATCGTAGACATACACATTGACACATACTCTCTTTCCGTCCCCACATAGTGGACATACACATTGACACATTCTCTCTTTCCGTCCCCACATAGTGGACATACACATTGACACATACTCTCTTTCCGTCCCCACATAGTGGACATACACATTGACACACACTCTCTTTCCGTCCCCACATAGTGGACATACACATTGACACATACTCTCTTTCCGTCCCCACATAGTGGACATACACATTGACACATACTCTCTTTCCGTCCCCACATAGTGGACATACACATTGACACATACTCTCTTTCCGTCCCCACATAGTGGACATACACATTGACACATACTCTCTTTCCGTCCCCACATAGTGGACATACCCATTGATTAATACTCTCTTTACTGCTCATATCGTAGACATACACATTGACACATACTCTCTTTCCGTCCCCACATAGTGGACATACCCATTGATTAATACTCTTTTCCGTCCCCACATCGTAGACATACACATTGACACATACTCTCTTTTCCGTCCCCACATAGTGGACATACCCATTGATTAATACTCTCTTTACTGCTCATATCGTAGACATACACATTGACACATACTCTCTTTCCGTCCCCACATCGTAGACATACACATTGACACATACTCTCTTTCCGTCCCCACATAGTGGACATACACATTGACACATACTCTCTTTCCGTCCCCACATAGTGGACATACCCATTGATTAATACTCTCTTTACTGCTCATATCGTAGACATACACATTGACACATATTCTCTTTCCGTCCCCACATAGTGGACATACCCATTGATTAATACTCTCTTTACTGCTCATATCGTAGACATACACATTGACACATACTCTCTTTCCGTCCCCACATAGTGGACATACCCATTGATTAATACTCTCTTTACTGCTCATATCGTAGACATACACATTGACACATATTCTCTTTCCACTTCACATCGTGGACACACACATGGACACATACTCTATTTCCTCCCCCACATATCGGACATACACATGGACACATTTCTCTATTTCATCCCCCACATATCGGACATACAGATGGACACATTCTCTATTTCATCCTCCACATATCGGACATACAGATGGACACATTCTCTATTTCATCCTCCACATATCGGACATACAGATGGACACATTCTCTATTTCATCCCCCACATCGTGACACACACATGGACACATACTCTATTTCCTCCCCCACATCGTGGACACACATGGACACATTCTCTATTTCCTCCCCCACGTATCGGACATGTACATGGACACATACTCTATTTCCTCCCACATATCGGACATGTACATGGACACATTCTCTATTTCCTCCCCCCGTATCGGACATGTACATGGACACACACTCTATTTCCTCCCCACATATCGGACATGTACATGGACACACACTCTATTTCCTCCCCCACATATCGGACATGTACATGGACACACACTCTATTTCCTCCCCACATATCGGACATGTACATGGACACATACTCTATTTCCTCCCCCACATATCAGACATGTACATGGACACACACTCTATTTCCTCCCCCACATATCGGACATGTACATGGACACACACTCTATTTCCTCCCCCACATATCGGACATGTACATGGACACATACTCTATTTCCTCCCCCACATCGTGGACATACACATGGATGCATACTCCATTTCCTCCTCAAATCGTTGACATTGACATACACATTGACGCATACTCTCTTCCTTCCTCCCCCCTCAAATCATGTACATACACATACTCTCTTTTCCTCCTCACATTGTTGACATACACATTGACCAATATTCTCTTTCTTTCTATCATCGTGGACATACACATTGACGTATATTTTCTTTCCTCCCCACATCGTGAACATACACATTGACGTATATTTTCTTTCCTCCCCACATCGTGAACATACACATTGACGTATACTCTCTTTCCTCACCACATCGTGAACATACACATTCACGCATAGTTTCTTTCCTCCCCACATCGTGGACATACACATGAACACATACTCTCTTTCCTGCTCACATAATGAACATACACATGGATGCATAATCCATTTTGTCCTAAAATCTTTGACATACACATTGACGCATACTCTTTCCTCTCCCGCATCGTGGACATGGATGCATGCTCTCTTTCCTGCTCACATCATGGACATACACATGCACGCATACTCTATTTCCTCCTCACATCATGGACATACACATGGATGCATACTCTCTTTCCTCCCCCTGCATCGTGGACATACACATGGATGCATACTCTCTTTCCTGCTCACATCATGGACATACACATGCACGCATACTCTATTTCCTCCTCACATCATGGACATACACATGGATGCATACTCTCTTTCCTCCCCGCATCGTGATGCATACACATAGATGCATACTCTCTTTCCTGCTCACATCATGAACATACACATGGACGCATGCTCTCTTTCCTGCTCACATCATGGACATACACATAGATGCATACTCTCTTTCCTGCTCAGATCATGGACATACACATAGATGCATACTCTTCCTGCTCACATCATGGACATACACGTGGACGCATACTCTCTCCTGCGCACATCATGGACATACACATGGATGCATATTTTCTTTCCTCCCACATCGTGAACATACACATTGACGAATACTCTCTTTCCTACTCTACATCTTATCTTAGACATACACATGGACGCATACGCTCTTTCCTCCTCACCTCGTGGACATACACATTCACGTATACTCTCTTTCCTCCTCACCTCGTGGACATACACATTCACGTATACTCTTTTCCTCCTCACCTTGTGGACATACACATTCACGTATACTCTCTTTCCTCCTCACCTCGTGGACATACACATTCACGTATACTCTCTTTCCTCCTCACCTCGTGGACATACACATTGACGTATACTCTATTTCCTCCTCACATCGTGGACATACACATTGACGTATACTCTATTTCCTCCTCACATCGTGGACATACACATTGACGTATACTCTATTCCCTCACCCACATCGTGAACATACACATTGATGCATACTCTCTTTCCTCCTCACATCGTGAACATACACATTGACGCATACTCTCTTTCCTCCTCACATCGTGAATATACACATTGATGCATACTGTCTTTCCTCCTCACATCGTGAACATACACATTGATGCATACTGTCTTTCCTCCCCCTAATCTTATCTTAGATATACACATTAATGCATACTCTCTTTCCTACTCTACATCTTCTCTTAGACATAAACCTTGACACATACTATCTTTCCTCCCTTACATCTATCTTAGACTTACACATTGACGCATACTCTCTTTCCTCTCCCAAATTGTAGACATACACATTGACGCATACTCTCTTTCCTCTCCCAAATTGTAGAAATACACATTGACACATACTCTCTTACCTCCCACATCGTGAACATACACATTGACACATACTCTCTTTCCTCCCCACATCGTGAACATACACATTGACGCATACTCTCTTTCCTCCCCACATCGTGAACATACACATTGACACATACTCTCTTTTCCTCCCCACATCGTGAACATACACATTGACGCATACTCTCTTTCCTCCCCACATCGTGAACATACACATTGACACATACTCTCTTTCCTCCCCACCTCGTGGACATACACATTGACGCATAGTTTCTTTCCTCCCCACATCGTGGACATACACATGAACACATACACTTTTTCCAGCTCACATAATGGACATGCACATGGATGCATAATCCATTTTGTCCCCAAATCTTTGACATACACATTGACGCATACTCTCTTTCCTCCCCGCATCGTGGGCATACACATGGATGCATACTCTCTTTCCTCCCCCGCATCGTGGACATACACATGGATGCATACTCTCTTTCCTCTCCCGCATCGTGGACATACACATGGATGCATACTCTCTTTCCTCTCCCGCATCGTGGACATACACATGGATGCATACTCTCTTTCCTCTCCCGCATCGTGGACATACACATTGACGCATACTCTTTTTCCTACTCTACATCTTATCTTATACTTACACATGGATGCATATTTTCTTTCCTACCCACATCGTGAACATACACATTGACGCATACTCTTTTTCCTACTCTACATCTTATCTTATACTTACACATTGATGCATACTCACTTTTCTCCCCACATCGTGGACATACACATTGATGCATACTCACTTTTCTCCCCACATCGTGAACACACACATTGACGCATATTTTCTTTCCTCCCAACATCGTGGACATACACATTGACGCATACTCTCTTTCCTGCTCACATCGTGAACATAAAGATTAACGTATACTCTCTTTCCTCCTCACATCGTGGACATACACATTGACGCATACTCTCTTTCCTATACATCTTATCTTAGACATACACATTGACGCATACTCTCTCTTCTGTTCACATCGTGGATATACACATGGATGCATACTCTCTTTCTCCTCCCCATCGTGGACATACAAATGGATGCATACTCTCTTCCCTGCCCACATTGTGGACATACACATGGACGCATACTCTTTTCCTGCCCACATTGTAGACATACACATGGATGCATACTCTCTTTCCTGCCCACATTGTTGACATACACATGGATGCATACTCTCTTTCCTGCCCACATTGTGGACATACATATGGATGCATACTCTATTTCCTGCCCACATTGTGGACATACACACGTGGATGCATACTCTCTTTCCTGCCCACATTGTGGACATACACATGGATGCATACTCTATTTTCTCCCCCACGTCGTGGACATACACATTGACGCATACTCTCTTTCCTGCTCTATATCTTATCTTAGACATACACATTGACGCATACTCTCTTTCCTGCTCTATATCTTATCTTAGACATACACATTGACGCATACTCTCTTTCCTGCTCTATATCTTATCTTAGACATACACATTGACGCATACTCTCTTTCCTACTCTACATCTTATCTTAGACATACACATTGACGCATACTCTCTTTCCTCCTCACATCGTGGACATTCACATTGACGCATACTCTCTTTCCTACTCTACATCTTATCTTAGACATACACATTGACGCATACTTTCTCTCTGCTCACATCGTGGACATACACATTGACGTATACTCTCTTTCCTCCCTCACATCGTGGACATACACATGGACGACACACACTCTATCCCCCCCCCCCACATCGTGAACATGCACATTGACGCATACTCTCTTTCCTTCCCGAATCGTGAACATACACATTGACGTATACTCTCTTTCCTCCTCACCTCGTAGACATACACATTGACATATACTCTCTTTCCTCCTCACCTCGTGGACATACACATTGACGTATACTCTCTTTCCTCCTCACCTCGTGGACATACACATTGACGTATACTCTCTTTCCTCCTCACCTCGTGGACATACACATTGACGTATTCTCTATTTCCTCCTCACATCGTGGACATACACATTGACGTATACTCTATTTCCTCATCACATCGTGGACATACACATTGACGTATACTCTCTTTCCTCCTCACATCGTGGACATACACATTGACGTATACTCTCTTTCCTCCTTACATCGTGGACATACGCATTGACGCATACTCTCTTTCCTCCTCACAACGTGAACATACACATTGACGCATCCTCTCTTTCCTCCTCACAACGTGAACATACACATTGACGCATACTCTCTTTCCTCCTCACATCGTGAACATACACATTGATGCATACTGTCTTTCCTCCTCATATCGTGAACATACACATTGATGCATACTGTCTTTCCTCCCCCTAATCTTATCTTAGATATACACATTAATGCATACTCGTTCCTACTCTACATCTTCTCTTAGACATAAACATTGACACATACTATCTTTCCTCCCCTACATCTATCTTAGACTTACACATTGACGCATACTCTCTTTCCTCTCACAAATTGTAGACATACACATTGACGCATACTCTCTTTCCTCTCCCAAATTGTAGATATACACATTGACGCATACTCTTCCAGCTCACATAATGGATATGCACATGGATGCATAATCCATTTTGTCCCCAAATCTTTGACATACACATGGACGCATACTCTCTTTCCTCCCCCACATCGAGAACATACACATTGACGTATACTCTCTTTCCTCCTCACACCGTGGACATACACATTGACACATACTCTCTTTCCTATACATCTTATCTTAGACATACACATGGACGCATACTCTCTTTCCTCCTCCACATCGAGAACATACACATGGACACATACGCTCTTTCCTCCCCAAATCGTGAACATACACATTGACGTATACTCTCTTTCCTCCTAACATCGTGGACATACACATTGACGTATACTCTCTTTCCTCCTCACATCGTGAACATACACATTGACGTATACTCTCTTTCCTCCTCACATCGTGGACATACACATTCACGTATACTCTCTTTCCTCCTCACATCGTGGACATACACATTGACGTATACTCTATTCCCTCCCCCACATCGTGAACATACACATTGACGTACACTCTCTTTCCTCCTCACATCGTGGACATACACATTGACGTATACTCTCTTTCCTCCTCACATCGTGGACATACACATTGACGTATACTCTTTCCTCCTCACATCGTGAACATACACATTGACGTATACTCTCTTTCCTCCTCACAACGTGAACATACACATTGACGCATACTCTCTTTCCTCCTCACATCGTGAACATACACATTGATGCATACTGTCTTTCCTCCCCCTAATCTTATCTGAGACATACATATTAATGCATACTCTCTTTCCTACTCTACATCTTCTCTTAGACATAAACATTGACACATACTATCTTTCCTCCCCTACATCTATCTTAGACTTACACATTGACGCATACTCTCTTTCCTCTCCCAAATTGTAGACATACACATTGACGCATACTCTCTTTCCTCTCCCAAATTGTAGACATACACATTGACGCATACTCTCTTTCTTCCCCACATCGTGGACATACACATGAACACATACACTTTTTCCAGCTCACATAATGGACATGCACATGGATGCATAATCCATTTGTCCCCAAATCTTTGACATACACATTGACGCATACTCTCTTCCCCCCCCCATCGAGGACATACACATGGATGCATACTCTCTTTCCTCCCCCGCATCGTGGACATACACGTGGATGCATACTCTCTTTCCTCCCATCGTGGACATACACATGGATGCATACTCTCTTTCCTCCCTGCATCGTGGACATACACATGGACGCATACTCTCTTTCCTGCTCACATCATGGACATACACATGGATGCATATTTTCTTTCCTGCCCACATCGTGAACATACACATTGACGCATACTCTATTTCCTCCTCACATCGTGGACATACGCATTGACGAATACTCTCTTTCCTACTCTACATCTTATCTTATACTTACACATTGACGCATACTCTCTTTCTGCCCATATCGTGAACGTACACATGGACGCATACTCTATTTCATACCCACATCGTGGACATGCACATTGACGCATACTCTCTTTCCGGCTCACATCGTGAACATACACATTAACGTATACTCTCTTTCCTCCTCACATCGTGGACATACACATTGACGCATACTCTCTTTCCTATACGTCTTATCTTAGACATACGCATTGACGCATACTGTCTCTTCTGCTCACATCGTGGACATACAGATGGATGCATACTCTCTTCCCTGCCCACATTGTGGACATACACATGGACGCATACTCTCTTTCCTGCCCACATTGTAGACATACACGAGGATGCATACTCTCTTTCCTGCCCACATTGTGGACATACACATGGATGCATACTCTCTTTCCTGCCCACATTGTGGACATACACATGGATGCATACTCTCTTTCCTGCCCACATTGTGGACATACACATGGATGCATACTCTATTTCCTCCCACACATCGTGAACATACACATGGATGCATACTCTCTTTCCTCCCCACATCGTGGACATACACATTGACGCATACTCTCTTTCCTCCTCACATCGTGGACATACACATTGACGCATACTCTCTTTCCTACTCTACATCTTATCTTAGACATACACATTGACGCATACTCTCTTTCCTTCCCAAATCGTGAACATACACATTGACGTATACTCTCTTTCCTCCTCACATCGTGAACATACACATGGACGCATACTCTCTTTCCTCCCCCACATCGAGAACATACACATTGACGTATACTCTCTTTCCTCCTCACATCGTGAACATACACATTGCTGCATACTCTCTTTCCTACTCTACATCTTATCTTAGACATACACATTGACGCATACTCTTTCTCTCTCTCCTGCTCACATCGTGGACATACAAATTGACGTATACTCTCTTTCCGCCCTCACATCGTGGACATACACATGGAGGACACACTCTATTCCTCCCGCCCCCCACATCGTGAACATACACATTGACGCATACTCTCTTTCCTCCTCACAGCGGGGACATACAAATTGACGTATACTCTCTTTCCTCCCTCACATCGTGGACATACACATGGACGACACACACTCTATTCCTCCCCCCCCAATCGTGAACATACACATTGACGTATACTCTCTTTCCTCCTCACATCGTGGACATACACATTGACGTATACTCTCTTTCCTCCTCACATCGTGGACATACACATTGACGTATACTCTCTTTCCTCCTCACCTCGTGGACATACACATTGACGTATACTCTCTTTCCTCCTCACATCGTGGACATACACATTGACGTATACTCTCTTTCCTCCCCAAATCGTGAACATACACATTCACGCATACTCTCTTTCCTCCTCACATCGTGAACATACACATTCACGCATACTCTCTTTCCTCCTCACATCGGAACATACACATCGATGCATACTGTCTTTCCTCCCTAATCTTATCTCTTTCCTACTCTACATCTTATCTTAGACTCACACATTGACGCATACTCTCTTTCCTCTCCCAAATTGTAGACATACACATTGACGCATACTCTCTTTCCTCCCCAAATAGTGAACATACACATTGACGAATATTCTCTTTCCTGTTCACATCGTGGACATACACATGGACGTACACTTTCTTTCCTCCTCAAATCGTGGACATACACATGGACACACACACGTTTTCCTCCCCAACCCGTGGACATACACATCGACACACACACTTTTTCCACCCCCAACCCGTGGACATACACATGGACGCACACACGTTTTCCTCCTCCTATCGTTGACGTACATATTGGTGCATACTCTCTCCTTCCTCTTCACATTGTGGACGTTCACATTTATGCATAATTTATTTCCTCTTCACATCGTGGACATATACATTGATGCACACTCTATTTCCTCTTCACATCGTGGACATATACATTGATGCATACTCTGTTTCTTTTCACATCGTGGACTTACACATTGTTGTATACTCTTTTTTGACATCGTGGACATGTACATTGATGCATACTTTATTTCATTTTCACATCGTAGACATACACATTGATGCATACTCAATTTCTTTTTCACATCGTGGAAATATACATTGATGAAACCTCTGTTTCTTCTCCACATCGTGGACATACGCATTGATGTATACTCTATTTCTTTTTCACATCGTGCACATATACATTGATGAAACTTCTGTTTCTTTTTCACATCGTGGACATATACATTGATGTATACTCTGTTTTTCTTCACATTGTGGACATATACATTGATGCACACTCTAGTTCCTCTTCACATTGTGGACATTACACATTGATGCATACTTTACGTCCTCTTCACGATGTGGACATACACATTGATGCAAACTTTACTTCCTGTTCATTGTGGACATACACATTGATGCAAACTTTACTTCCTGTTCACATTGTGGACATACACATTGATGCAAACTTTACTTCCTCTTCACATCGTGGACATGTACATTGATGCAAACTTTACTTCCTCTTCACATCGTGGACATGTACATTGATGCAAACTTTACTTCCTCTTCACATCGTGGACATGTACATTGATGCAAACTTTACTTCCTCTCTATATCATGGACATATACATTAATGCATACTCTATTTCCTCTCTATATCATGGACATATACATTAATGCATACTCTATTTCCTCTCTATATCATGGACATATACATTAATGCATACTCTATTTCCTTGTTCTAATCGTTGACGTATACATTGATGCATACTTATTTCCTCTTCACATTGTGGTTATACACATTGATGCATACTCTCTTCCCTCTGCACATCGTGGAGGTATACAACAATGCATATTCTATTTCTTCTACACATCGTGGCCGTATACATTGATGTATTCTCTATTTCCTCTTAACATCGTGGACATATTCATTGATGCATACATTATTTCCTCTTCACATCGTGGAAATATAGATTGATGCATGCATTATTTCCTCTTCACATCGTAGACATGTACATTGATGCATGCATTATATTTTCTTCACATCGTGGCCGTATAAATTGATGCATACTCTATTTCCTCTTCGCATCCCGGACATGTACATTGGTGCATATTCTCTTTCCTCTTCACATCCTCGACATATACATTGATGCATACTCTCTTTCCTCTTCACATCCTGGACACGTACATTGGTGCATATTCTCTTTCCTCTTCACGCCGTCGCCGTACACATTAACGCATACTTTATTTCCTCTTAACATCGTGGACGAATACATTGATGCATACTTTATTTCATTTAAACACACTTTCTTCCTTCCTCACATCGTGGACATATACATTGATACATACTGTATTTCTTTTTCACATCGTAGACATATACATTGATGCATACTCTGTTTCCTCTTCACATCGTGGACATATACATTGACGCATACTCTATTTCCTCTTTACGTGGACGTATACATTGATGCATACTCTATTACCTCTACACAATGTGGACGTGTACATTGACGAATAGCCTATTTCCTCTTTACATCGTGGACGTATACATTGATGCATACTATATTACCTCTACACAATGTGGAGGTATACATTGACGCATACTATATTACCTCTACATAATGTGGACGTATACATTGATATATACTCTATTTCCTCTTTACATAGTAGACATGTACATTGACGCATTCTCTATTTCCTCTTTACATAGTAGACATGTACATTGACGCATTCTCTATTTCCTCTTTACATAGTAGACATGTACATTGACGCATTCTCTATTTCCTCTTTACATAGTAGACATGTACATTGACGCATTCTCTATTTCCTCTTTACATAGTAGACATGTACATTGACGCATTCTCTATTTCCTCTTTACATAGTAGACATGTACATTGACGCATACTCTATTACCTCTACACCACGTCTAGGACATGTACATTTAAACACAAATTTATTTCCTCTTTACATCGTAGACTTATTCATTGATGCATACTCTCTTTGCTCCCCACATCGTGGACATACACATTGATGCATACTCTATTACCTCCTCACATAATGGACATACACACTTAAACACACACTTTCTTTCCTCCTCAAATTGTTGAAATACACATTGATGCATACTCTCTTTCCTCTTCACATCCTGGACATATAAATCGATGCATACTCCATTTCCTCTCTACATCATGGATATATACATTGATGCACACTCTCTTTCTCCTTCACATCGTGGATGTATACATTGATGCATACTCTATTTCCTTTTCACATCGTGGACGTATACATTGATGCATACTCTATTTCCTTTTCACATCGTGGATGTATACATTGATGCATACTCTATTTCCTTTTCACATCGTGGACGTATACATTGATGCCACACCGTATTTCATTTTCACATCGTCGACATATACATTGATGCACACTCCATTTCCTCTCTACATCATGGACATATGCATTGATGCACACTCCATTTCCTCTCTACATCATGGACATATGCATTGATGCACTCCATTTCCTCTCTACATCATGGACATATACATTGATGCACACTCCATTTCCCTCTCTACATCATGGACATATGCATTGATGCACACTCCATTCCTCTCTACATCATGGACATATGCATTGATGCACACTCCATTTCCTCTCTACATCATGGACATATACATTGCTGCACACTCCATTTCCTCTCTACATCATGGACATATGCATTGATGCATACACTCTTTCCTTTTAACAACGTGGACATACACATTGATGCATACTCTATTTCATTTTCACATCGTGGACATATACATTGATGCATATTCTATTTTATTTTCACATAGTGTACATATACATTGATCCATACTCTCTTAACTCTTCACATCCTGGACATATACAATGATGCATACACTCACATCGTGGACATATACATTGATGCATACTCTCTTTCTTTTTCACGGCGTGGACATATAAATTGATGCATACTTTATATTCTGTTCACGTCGTGGACATATATTTGATGCATACTCTTTTTCCTCTTCACATCATAGACATATACATTGACGCATACTCTCTTTCCTCTTCACACCGTCGACGTACAAATTAACACATGCTCTATTTCTTTTTCATCGTGGACGTCTGCATTGAAGCATACTTTATTTTCTCTATACATCGTGGACGTCTGTATTGAAGCATACTTTATTTTCTCTATACATCGTGGACGTCTGTATTGAAGCATACTTTATTTTCTCTATACATCGTGGACGTCTGTATTGAAGCATACTTTATTTCTCTACACATCGTGGACGTCTGTATTGAAGCATACTTTATTTTCTCTACACATCATTAAGATATACATTGAAGCATGCTCTATTTCTTCTTCACATCGTGGACGTATAAATTGATGCATACTCTCTGTCCTCCTCACACCGGGGACATGGACAATTAAACACACACTTTCTTTCCCCCTCACATCGTCTACATTCACATTAATGCATACTCTCTTTACTTCTCACATCTTAGACATGTACATTTAAACACACACTTTCTTTCCTCCTCACATCATGGACATACACATTGACGCATACGCTCTTTCCTCCTCACATCATGGACATACACATTGATGAATACGCTCTTTCCTCCTCACATCATGGACATGCACAATGACGCATACTCTCTTTCTTCCCAACATCGTGGACATACACATTGGTGCATACTTTCTTTCCTCCCCACATCTTGGACATGCACAATGACGCATACTCTACTTCTTCTTCATATCGTGGTCATACACATTGCTGCATACTCTATTTCTCCTTCACATTGTGGTCAGACACATTGCTGCATACTCTATTTCTTCTTCACATCGTGGTCATACACATTGCTGCATATTCTATTTCTCCTTCACATTGTGGTCATACACATTGCTGCATACTCTATTTCTTCTTCACATCGTGGTCATACACATTGCTGCATACTCTATTTCTTCTTCACGTCGTGGTCATACACATTGCTGCATACTCTATTTCTCCTTCACATCGTGGTCATACACATTGCTGCATACTCTCTTTCTTCTTCACATCGTGGTCATACACATTGCTGCATACTCTATTTCTCCTTCACATCGTGGTCATACACATTGCTGCATACTCTATTTCTTCTTCACATCGTGGTCATACACATTGCTGCATACTCTATTTCTTCTTCACGTGGTGGACATACACATTGCTGCATACACTATGTCTTCTTCACATCGTGGTCATATACAATGCTGCATACTATATTTCTTCTTCACGTGGTGGACATAGACATTGCTGCATACTCTATTTCTTCTTCGTCGTGGACATACACATTGCTGCATACTCTATTTCTTCTTCGCATCCTGTACATACACATTGATGCATACTCTATTTCTTCTTCGCATCCTGAACATACGGTACACATTGACGCATACTCTATTTCCTTATACACATTGACGCATACTGTTTCCTTCCCACGTCGTGGACATACACATTGACGCATACTGTTTCGTTCTCACATCGTATACATACACATTGACGCGTACTGTTTCCTTCTCACGTTGTATACATTGATGCAAACTCTCTTTCTTTCCCACGTCGTATACATACACATTAATGCAAACTCTCTTTCTTTCCCACGTCGTATACATACACATTAATGCAAACTCTCTTTCTTTCCCACGTCGTATACATACACATTAATGCAAACTCTCTTCCTTTCCCACGTCGTATACATACACATTAATGCAAACTCTCTTCCTCCCACGTCGTAGACATAGACATTGACGCATACTTCCTTTCCTCTCCACATCGCAGACATACACATTGGCGCCTACTTTCTTTCCTCTCCGAGTCGTAGACATACACATTGACGCCTACTTCCTTTTCTCTTCACGCCGTAGACATAGATATTGACGCCTACGCTGTCCTCTCCACGTCGTAGACATAGATATTGACGTTGACTTTCACTCCTCTCCAGGTCGTGAACATAGATATCAATGCCAACTTCCTTTCCTCTCCAGGTCGTAGACATAGATATCAATGCCAACTTCCTTTCCTCTCCAGGTCGTAGACATAGATATCAATGCCAACTTCCTTTCCTCTCCACGTCGTAGACATAGATATCAATGCCAACTTGCTTTCCTCTCCACGTTGTAGACATAGACATCAACGCCTACTTGCTTTCCTCTCCACGTCGTGACATAGACATCAACGCCTACTTTCTTTCCTCTCCACGTCGTAGACATAGACATCAACGCCTACTTTCTTTCCTCTCCACGTCGTAGACATAAACGATGACGCACACTGTTTCCCTCTCCACAGCGTCCAGCACAAGCAAGAGCGAGAGCCTGAGCAAGGGAAAGAGCCCGAGCAAGGGAAAGAGCCCAAGCAAAGGGAACGAGCCCGAGCAGGAAAGAGCCGAGCAAGGGAACGAGGCCCAAGCAAGGAAAGAGCCCAAGCAAGGGAACGAGCCCAAGCAAGGGAAAGAGCCCAAGCAAGGGAACGAGCCCAAGCAAGGGAAGAGCCCAAGCAAGGGAAAGAGCCCAAGCAAGGGAACGAGCCCAAGCAAGGGAACGAGCCCAAGCAGGGGAAAGAGCCCGAGCAAGGGAAAGAGCCCAAGCAAGGGAACGAGCCCGAGCAAGGGGAAAGAGCCGAGCAAGGGAAAGAGCCCAAGCAAGGGAACGCCGAGCAGGGAAAGAGCCCGAGCAAGGGAAAGAGCCC
>JAXRKP010001727.1:20000-22500 GCA_037039925.1 Doris montereyensis | reverse complement strand
GTAAAGACTTTGAGATCAAATGTGTCATGAAACTAAAGAAATTACTGTAGTAATTGAATACATTCTCACTCAGTCTGAAAATCTATAATAATTTTGAGGTGATGTAACAGTATAAGCAATCTTGCAAGTATATGTCATGGTAATATATTTCCTGAGCGTAAAGATGAAATTTGATTACAAGACCTAGTGTATTTTGATTTTTGGTGCTCCAATATAAAAAATTCCAGATTTCA
Organism: Doris montereyensis; assembly: GCA_037039925.1. Classification (NCBI taxonomy): domain Eukaryota; kingdom Metazoa; phylum Mollusca; class Gastropoda; order Nudibranchia; family Dorididae; genus Doris; species Doris montereyensis. Next base: position 22,267 of record JAXRKP010001727.1, on the reverse strand, counting down.
CACAGAAATCTTTTTTTATTTGTTTCTGCCTGAAACAGAGGGAAGCACCAAGAAGTATTGCAAAGTGAACAACAAAAAGTACCAGGTAGAAACATTTCAATTCTATCTGAAGCTTTGCGTATTATCTTAATGACTAAAAATTACATTAATTTCCTGGTAGAGAGAGAGAGAGAGAGAGAGAGAGAGAGACAGAGAGAGAGAGAGAGAGAGAGAGAGAGAGAGAGAGAGAGAGAGAGAGAGAGAGAGAGAGAGAGAGAGAGAGAGAGAGAGAGAGAGAGAGAGAGAGAGAGAGAGAGAGAGAGAGAGAGAGAGAGAGAGAGAGAGAGAGAGAGAGAGAGAGAGAGAGAGAGAGAGAGAGAGAGAGAGAGAGAGAGAGAGAGAGAGAGAGAGAGAGAGAGAGAGAGAGAGAGAGAGAGAGAGAGAGAGAGAGAGAGAGAGAGAGAGAGAGAGAGAGAGAGAGAGAGAGAGAGAGAGAGAGAGAGAGAGAGAGAGAGAGAGAGAGAGAGAGAGAGAGAGAGAGAGAGAGAGAGAGAGAGAGAGAGAGAGAGAGAGAGAGAGAGAGAGAGAGAGAGAGAGAGAGAGAGAGAGAGAGAGAGAGAGAGAGAGAGAGAGAGAGAGAGAGAGAGACAGAGAGAGAGAGAGAGAGAGAGAGAGAGAGAGAGAGAGAGAGAGAGAAGAGAGAGAGAGAGAGAGAGAGAGAGAGAGAGAGAGAGAGACAGAGACAGAGACAGAGAGAGAGAGAGAGACAGAGAGAGAGAAACAGAGAGACAGAGAAAGAGAGACAGAGAGAGAGAGAGACAGAGACAGAGACAGAGAGACCTAGAGACAGAGAGAGAGAGAGAGAATGTAGACAAACGGACAGACAAAGAGACACAGACAACAAAACAGAGATATACAGAGACAGAGAGAGAGACAGAGACACAGAGACACAGAGAAAGAGACAGAGACGGAGACAAAGAAGACCTACAGAAAGACAGATAAAGAGAGAAAGACAGATACCGAAAACAAAAGGATGAGGGACTAGACAGTTATGGCTAAAAGATTGAGAATGAGATAGACACCAAAACCTACCGAGAAGCACATAGTTGAGACGGCAATGGAAAATGATGTTTACAGTAATGTCACAGAAGTGTGTTTCAAGCTGGTTTATAACATCAACCCAAATAATCAGAACTTGAAAATGGGAAACAAAGACCAGACATTAATGTTCCATTTCACGAATGCCGTGTTCTATGCTCTATTTATACACTGATACATACATGTCTGAATGCCGACATTACAGAATGGGGACAGTTGGATCACTCGTAACTGTAGAAGGCTAAACAAGTGTGAAGACGGAGAAATCAAGTTTTTTGCCTATTCCTGTCCTAAAAATGCAAAATGTTACAAAGGAAGTGCAAATGTAACAGCGGATTTAAAGATGTCAAGGATAAAAACAACAACTTGAGCTGCCAGAAAAGTATGTTCCATTTTCTGCCATTCAGTAAAGACTTTGAGATCAAATGTGTCATGAAACTAAAGAAATTACTGTAGTAATTAAATACATTCTCACTCACAGTCTGAAAATCTATAATAATTTTGAGGTGATGTAACAGTATAAGCAATCTTGCAAGTATATGTCTTGGTAATATATTTCCTGAGCGTAAAGATGAAATTTGATTACAAGACCTAGTGTATTTGGATTTGTGGTGCGCTCCAATATAAAAATTCCAGATTTCACACAGAAATCTTTTTTATTTGTTTCTGCCTGAAACAGAGGGAAGCACCAAGAAGTATTGCAAAGTGAACAACAAAAAGTACCAGGTAGAAACATTTCAATTCTATCTGAAGCTTTGCGTATTATCTTAATGTCTAAAAAATTACATTAATTTCCTGGTAGAGAGAGAGAGTTTCCAAGAGAGAGAGAGAGAGAGAGAGAGAGAGAGAGAGAGAGAGAGAGAGAGAGAGAGAGAGAGAGAGAGAGAGAGAGAGAGAGAGAGAGAGAGAGAGAGAGAGAGAGAGAGAGAGAGAGAGAGAGAGAGAGAGAGAGAGAGAGAGAGAGAGAGAGAGAGAGAGAGAGAGAGAGAGAGAGAGAGAGAGAGAGAGAGAGAGAGAGAGAGAGAGAGAGAGAGAGAGAGAGAGAGAGAGAGAGAGAGAGAGAGAGAGAGAGAGAGAGAGAGAGAGAGAGAGAGAGAGAGAGAGAGAGAGAGAGAGAGAGAGAGAGAGAGAGAGAGAGAGAGAGAGAGAGAGAGAGAGAGAGAGAGAGAGAGAGAGAGAGAGAGAGAGAG
>JAXRKP010001727.1:5000-7500 GCA_037039925.1 Doris montereyensis | reverse complement strand
GAGAGAGAGAGAGAGAGAGACAGAGACAGAGAGAGAGAGAGAGAGAGAGAGACAGAGAGAGAGAGAGAGAGAACGAGGAGAAACAGACAGAGAGAACCAGACAGACACAGAAGGAGTCAGAGAGAGAGAGGAGAGAGAGAGAGAGAGACAGAGAAAGAGACTGAGAGAGAGAGAGAGAGAGAAAGAATTAGATGAAGAGAGACAGACCGAGAGACAGACGAGATAGAGAGAAAGAGAGAAAGATGGACCCGAAATAGAGACAATAGAGAGAGAAGAGAGAAAATCTTCAGAGAGACAGAGTTAAGACAGAAAGAGAGACAATGCAGACAGACAATGATATGTGTTTGACGCTGGATTTAGAAAATAAACCCAGAAAAAATCGGAGACAGAAGGAGAAGAAAGAGAAACACAAATCAATGCAGACATTCTGATATAGAGAGAGAGAGAGAGAGAGAGATGTATACATTGATACAGATAGAGAGAGAGAGAGAGATTGAGAAGATGAGAGAGTTGGATCAATCAACTGAGAAGACATAAACAAGTGTGACAGAGGAGAGAGATATTATCCCTAAACCTGTCCTAAAAATGCAAAATGTGACAAAGGACAGTGCAAATGTAGAGAGAAGGTTTGAAGCACAGAATAGAGAGACAACAACTTGAGGAGCTGCAAGAAAAGTATGTTTCCGTTTTCTTTCGAGAGAAATGAAAATGGAATATATTAAACATCTTATCAAAGAAGGACTTGTTTGCAGATTTCAGAGACTGTTCTAGATTTAAGAAATGAAACTGTCTAAACCACATTTTTAACATAGAAGAAGAAGCAAAGATTTGTTTCACTTGAAAGCCCACTGTTATAATGGCATTAATTGTTATTAGCCAATCATGAACATTCTAAAAAGAAGACAAAGGACAGTCGAATGAGAAGTTTTAGCTTTCTGAAACTAGCAGGATCACTGTTGACCAGCAACTTGAGAGATTTGTTCAAGAGGATACTTATATCTGATTTTGGTTGTGACACATCAGAGAGATTTAAACATAATGCATGGAATAAAGACTTGTGTTCTCTCCTTGAAACAGAGGAGGTGACAAGAAGTATTGCAAGAAGGGCAACAAGAAAGTACAAGAGTAGTTTGACTTTCAATCTTTCAAACGTTTGTATATAAGGACCTCTTCTTTAGTGACAAATAATGGAATATAGAAAGAGAACAGAATTTAGTCTAGAGAGAGAGACTTTTTAGAACAAATCAGATCATATAGGAGAGAGAGAGAGACAAATTTGAGAGAGAGGAGAGAGATAGAGAGATTTGAGAGAGAGAGAGAGATCAAAGAGAGAGAGAGAGAGAGAGAGAGAGAGAGAGAGAGAGAGAGAGAGAGAGAGAGAGAGACAGAGAGAGAGAGACAGAGAGACAGAGAAGAAGGGCAACAGAGACAGAGACAGAGACAGAAGACAGAGAGTCAGAGAGACAGAGAGACAGAGATAAGGACACTCTTTCTTTAGAGACAGAGAATCAGAGAGAGAGATACAGAGAGGAGAGGGAGAGAGAGAGAGAGAGAGAGAGAGAGAGAGAGAGAGAGAGAGAGAAGAGAGAGACAGACAGAGAGAGAGAGTGAGACAGACAGAGGGAGAGAGAGAGAGAGAGAGAGAGAGAGAGAGAGAGAGAGAGAGAGAGAGAGAGAGAGAGAGAGAGAGAGAGGGAGAGAGAGAGAGAGAGAGAGAGAGAGAGAGAGAGAGAGAGAGAGAGAATAGAGAGAGAGAGATGAAGAGAGAGAGAGAGAGAGACAGAGAGAGAGAGAGAGAGAGAGAGAGAGAGAGAGAGAGAGAGAGAGAGAGAGATGAATAGAGACAGAGAGAGATAGAGAGAGAGAGAGACAGAGAAACACAGAAAGACTGAGAGAGAGAGAGAGTGAGACAGACAAACAGATGAACACACAGACCGACAGACAGACAGATAGACAGAAAGAGAAAGAGGGACCAACAAAAACACACTTTTTCCTAAAGATTGGTAATGACACAGATACAAAAATCTTCAGTGAGATACGAGTTCAGACAGAAATTGACAATGCAAGACTTAACGTATGCAATAATATGTGTTTGACGCTGATTTAGAAAATAAACCCAAAGAATCGGAAATTGAAATGGAAGGAAAGCCCACAAATCAATGGTGCTCTGATATAAGTTCTATGCTCTATGTATACATTGATACATATATGTCTGAATACCGACATTGCAGAATGATGGCGAGAGTTGGATCACTTCGTAACTGTAGAAGACTAAACAAGTGAAGATGGAGAAATCAAGTTTTTTATCCTATTCCTGTCCTAAAAATGCAAAATGTTACAAAGGACAGTGCAAATGTAAGAAAGGTTTTGAAGCACAGCAAGATAAGGACAACAACTTGAGGAGCTGCAAGAAAAGTATGTTTCCGTTTTCTTTCGCTTAGAAATGAATATGGAATATATTAAACATCATATCAAGAGATGGACTTGTCGGCAGATTTCA
>JAXRKP010001726.1:95000-97863 GCA_037039925.1 Doris montereyensis | reverse complement strand
CTGTCTCCTTTGGCTTTACTCGAGGATTAGATATGTCTGTTTCAGCGGACTTTACTTGACGATCAGATCTGTTTGTTTCCTTTGGCTTTACTCGAGGATTAGATATGTCTGTTTCGGCTTGGCTTTACTTGAGGATTAGATATGTTTGTTTTCCTTTGGCTTTATAAGTTAGATATGTCTGTTTCCATTGGCTTTACCTGACGATCAGATATGTCTGTTTCCTTTGGCTTTACTCGAAGATTAGATCTGTCTGTTTCTTTTTGGCTTTACTCTAGGATTAGATCTGTCTGTTTCCTTTGGCTTTACTCGAGGATAAGATATGTCTGTTTTCCTTTATTTACTTGAGGATCATATCTGTCTTTTCCTTTGGAGTTTCATGAGGCATACATGCCTATCTGGTTTTGTTCTCTGATCACATCCTATTTCCGTTGACTTTACTTGAGGCATACTTGCCTATCTGGGTTTGTTCTCTAATCACATCTGTCTATTTCCTTTGGCTTTTACTTGAGGCATACATGCCTATCTTGGTTTGTTCTCTGGTCAGATCTGTCTAGTTCCTTTGGCTACTTGAGGCATACATGCCTATCTGGGTTTGTTCTCTGATCAGATCTGTCTATTTCCTTTTGGCTTTTTACTTTGAGACATATATGCCTATCTTGGTTTGTTCTCTGATCAGATCAGATCTGTCTATTTCCTTTTGCCTATTTCTTTTGCTTTACTTGAGGCATACTTGTCTATCTGGATTTGTTCTCTGATCAGATCTGTCTATTTCCTTTGGCTTTACTTCAGGCATACTTGCCTATCTGAATTTGTTTCCTGGTCAGATTTGTCTATTTCCTTTCACATGGATGTGGTGTCATTGGCCTCGTGGTTAAGCTACCGGACTTGGGACCATGAAGTCCCAGTTTGAATCCCAGCAAATCAAGGTCCGATATTGTGTTCCCTGGGAAATATACTTGACCTGCATTTACCCACTCGACCCATTTGCAAATGGATACAAGCATAAGCTTGTGAGTAAAAACCTGCGCCAAATTAGCGTCATGTCCAAGGGATGGTTATTATCACCTGTTCCGCTTCACGCTACAGAAATTGTGCACGTTCCGGCTGTGTGTGCCGTAATGACCTTGAAGAAACTATGTTTTTCATATGACTACTACATGCCACACACCGATGCACACGGACACTCCCCGCCTTCCAGCCCCCCCCACCCCTTTTTTCCACTGAAAGAAAACTGATCCCCCACAAAAACCATAATCGCTGTTCCTGGAGAAATGGGACCATCAAACCACTCAATCGATCGACCACCTGCGCTGTCTTTACAACCAAACACGAGGGGGAATGGAAATATATAGCTTGGCAGTATATTAGTATAGATCTATCCACTGAATTAGAATCAACAGTAATAGACGTATTATTAGGTGAATGCTAATGGTAATATCACACATACTTCTACATTATGTACAAAAAATACCTCAGGCCTTTATTTAAAAGTACACTCATTGCAATGTTGGAGAGATCACAGTTGGTAGCTTGTTAATACATATATTATTATTAATCCTTGACAATGCGCTTTCTGTATTTGTTCATTTGTTACACAATATTGTTAATAAATATATGAGCATTTATAATTTGAATACGGAAAAAGTCGAAACATAGTCGAAAATAATCACATTTCTATTAATATAGACGAACTGGATTAATCTAAACTTGTGTTGATGGTAAGCTATCGCATCTTCATTTTGTTATATTTCAACTCTCAATATTTTGCTTGGTCATTCTATCCTGCTGCTAGCCTTTTGATATCTGTTGAGAGAGTCCGTAGTCCTGACGAACAGCGATTGCACACAAGCCAAGGGTTGGAGGGTTTGGATCCCCGTTCACAAAGTATGCGAATCTTTGCTTGATGAATCCACAAGTGGTGACAGGTTGACTGAATCTGGTGCCTAGTCTATTTGAAGATGGTCATAAAAACTTGGAGCTTTCCACTACATATGTTGTGCAATTTTTATTAAACATTTTGGCGGTTCAAGGATTACTGGAGTCGAGGCGTACTTTCTAACAGTAAGCACGCCTCGCCCGAGTAAATTCTCGTTTACCACCCTGAATCCAGATATCCGTACTTAAAGGGAAGGTGGATCAACAGATACCTACAGACATCGTATAAAAAATAAAGATAAAGATGGATTTGTAGTCCGTTTCCTCACACCACAAGTGCAGGCTCACCCACTGTACATTATTTATCCCCCAGCAGGCCATTTCATTCAAAGTCCTTTCCCCTAACCCCGGGAGCATACAGTTCTACAAGCCTGTTAGGCTTTTCGTAATAACACTCAGACAAGATATTTCTCTGTATAGCTGGGTACTCATTCCACATGAGTACAGTGAGGAAATTATAGAGGAAGTGCATTTCCCTAAGAGTACAACATTGGAAAAAACTCCACCTGTGCCAGCTGTGGGCTCGAACCAGTGCCGTCGTGATTACCAGCTGACAACACTATGGTTCAGCTAACAACGTCTCTATGCAACTTGTGGAGAACGCACAAAATATCCTTATTATTATGCTCATACATGCCTTACCCCATGGACTTAAATTGTGTTTTCATCGGCGTTAGCATTCCGTGTAATGTGTTTGTTTGATTGTTTTGTTTGTTTGCTTGTTTGCAGGATTAACGAAAACTTCTTCACCGATTTTCACAAAACTTAGTGGAAAGATGTTACATACATACACATGGGTTAAAAAAGATCTTATGATCCAGAATAATAAAGAGATTATGTGGAGGCAGTAGTTTCACAAGTATGAAATTTTTATTTATTTGACAGATTGTCTATAATACTCCATCTTCAATTGGCTTGCACAGAAAAC
>JAXRKP010001726.1:67500-87500 GCA_037039925.1 Doris montereyensis | reverse complement strand
GTGAAAATGTCGTATGTATGTATGTATGTATTATGTATGTATGTATGTATGCATACTATTTAACCCTGTATGTATGTACTATGTATGTATGTATGTATGTATGTATGTATGTATGTACACACATATGTGTGTATGTATGTATGTACTGTACAATGTATGACATGTATGTACTATGTATGTATGTATGTATGTTTATAATGTATGTATGTATGTATGTATATATGTATGTATGTACTATGTATGTACTGTATGTATTATGTATATGAGGTACTTGTATGTATGTATGTATGTACTATGTATGTTTTATGCACTAGTATCTATGTGAACTATACAAAATTATGTATGTAGGTTTGTATATGTATGTATTATGTATGTATGTATGTACTATGTATGTTGTATGTCTATGTATGTATGTATGTATGTATGTATGTATATATATTATGTATGTTATGTATGTATGTATGTACAAATAAAGTATGTATGTATGTATGTATGTATGTATGTATGTTTATGCATGTATGTATAATTTATGATGTATTTACTGCCATTATGTATGCATGTACTGTATGTATGTACACCTTGTTATGTAAAATTATGTATGTCAGTATGTATGTATGTATGTACTATATATGTATATGTGGATATGTATGTATGTATGTATGTACATTATGTATATGTATGTATGTATGTTCTATGTATGTATGTATGTATGCATGTGTATGTATGTATGTATGTATGTATGTACTATGTATGTTTTAACTGTATTATGTAGGCCCACATGTATGTACGATAGTATGTAGTAATAGTGTTGGGTGTATATAGGCGTTTTTGGAGGTATGTATGTATGTACTATGTACACAAACACAAACGCACGCACACACACACATATATCTTATTAACAATCACCAGGTATATAGGTATGTATTATGTATGTCTGTATGTGTGTGTATGTAATTATTTATGTATTATATATCTATTTAGATAGGTATGTATGTATGTGTGATGTATGTATGTGTATGTATGTATGTATGTATGTATGTATGTATGTATATATGTATGTATTTATGTATGTATGTATGTATGTGTATGTATGTATATTTGTATATTTTTTATGTTTGTATGTACATATGTATGTATGTATGCATGTATGTATGTATGTATGTATGTATGCATGTATATATGTACGTATGTTTGGTATATATGTATGTATATATGTATGTATGTACACATGTAATGTTTGTATGTATGTATGTATGTATATGTAATATATTTATTAAACATGTATGTATGTGTTTACGGTATACATGTATCTATAGGGTATGTGTGTACATATATATGTATTTATGTATATTTGTATTTTTTTATGGACGTACATATGTATGTTTGTATTTGTGTATGTTTGTATGTACAGATTTATGTGTATGTATGTATGTATATATGTATGTATGTACTGTATGTATGTATGTATGTATGTACTATGTATGTATGTATGTTTATTTGTATATTTTTTTTGTTTGTATGTACATATGTATGTTTATATTATGTATATATGTATGTTTGTATATATGTATGTATGTGTGTATGTATGTATGTATGTATGTATAATGTGTATGTATGTATGTATGTGTATATGTATGTATGTGTATGTATTTGCATGTACATATGTATGTATGTATATATGTATGTGTATGTACATATGTAATGTATGTATGTATGTATATACGCATGTATATATGTATGTATGTATGTTTGTATGTATATATGTATGTATATTTGTTTGATTATTTGTTTGCAGTCGATTCATTGGTTACCGGTGGAGAAGAAAATTGAGTTTAAATTGACCGGTCTTGTTTTTAAATGTGTTCACCATGATGACGTCCCTGAGGAAAGAAGAGTGAAGTACATTTCCTAAGAGTACAACGTTGTGAAAAAACCCCACCTGTGCCAGCAGTGGGGCTTGAACCAGTGTCGTCGTGACACAACGGTTCAGCTACAACGCCACCAAAAGAAAGCTGTATCTGAACTCCACGTTGCTTATTTTACTCGTCAACACAATCTCCATTGCGGTCCACACAGAGCCGCCAACGACAGAATAGTCGGCGCATCTCGTCAGCGAAGAAATTTTGCAGACTTTTGTCTCCACCACAATCAAACATCGGCTTCCACATCAGCATCATTGTCATAGTGAATCCCTTGCAGTTGCAGGTATTCTTTTCCTTTCAGTTTTTGGAAAAAGGAAAAAGTCTGAAGGAGCAAGATCCAGGTTGTACGACGGATACGGCAGGATGGCGAGTTCCAGCTGTTTCGGTACTTTTTTAGCCGCTCTTTCAGATCAGTTGTCAACATGCGAGAGAATGGAACCCACCTGATGGACACTTTCCTATAGCTTAGGATATCTGTAGCAATATGGCTAACTCGTTCTTTGGATACTTCGGCTTGCTTTGCAATGTCGTTTTGCTTATCGCGTCGATTGGTCTTAATAATACCATGTTTCTTATCACTGAATTCGATGCACTCTGTGGCATGCCAAAACGCATATTTTGATCGCGTAATTTTGTCTCAGTCAGACTTTAAACTTTCAAAGATATTACCTATCGCCTTATACTGCTAAGATCAACTCAGGCCTCACCATACACATATATTCATTCTTTCATAAATGTTTGCTGCAGCTGAACAGCCTTTGGCTGTAAGAAATTCAATCACAGGACGTTGCTTGAAGCGAGGTTCTTTGGGGGTAATTTTAGCTCTGACTGACCGAGGTCCCCAACATCATGCTTTGACATATGCAATATTTAGCGCAAAGGATGTCATAGAAAATTGATAATTTCTGTAGTGGTAATTAAATGGTTCAAGGATACTTGTATTCATTTTCATTATTATGTGGTGTAGAGGTAAAAATGTATGACGTAATAGGCATTCCTTTTCAGCCCACGCTCATATAAAAGCCGTTCATTCCGAAAGGCGACAAAGCTCTGTTCATATTTATAGTTCATGTTGTTAAACTAAGAACTGAATTTTCTTCGTACGATCCTCTTAGTTTAAGATTTAAAATAATTGAATATTCCAAACCTTTGACACTGTTTCTATGACTACCTTTAAAAAAAAAGGTCATGGAAGCCACCTCCTCCTAATGAAAGGAAGTATTAGAGATCAATGTTCATTGGCGCTCAGTGTGGCTCAGGGTTCCTTTGATTGTCCTTCTTTCTTTGAGAAAGGGGCACAAGGAGTGAGCCAATTGCTCGTCGCAGCCGTGTGACGGAAGTCCTTAAAACACTTCCTCTTTCCTGCTGCATGCGACGCCACACCCGATCCGATGTCACGTGATTTGATTCAGTGGAATGTCTCCAGGCGGCAGTATTTTCCCTCTTGGCGTTTAATAATTCAACGTGATCGTCTTACCATCTGACGTTAAGAATTTTAAAAACGACTACGTTGAAATAGTTGCGTTACGGTAATACATGTACACATACTACATTATGATATTTTTTCTAAGTTTGTATTTTTTTTATTTTCCAAATCTATACTATTTTGATAAAATGGTCGTCTGTGACGTCATTGTTGTTGGCTCGTACACAACACCCAGCTATTTTGCCCACATATACCACTTTAATAAAAAAAATTTGGCTAATACAGTGTGAGTGTCCATCGAAACCTTGAACGGCGGTAAGGATTCAAAAAATAATATTGAACCTATAGTATTAGGGGGGGGGGGGGGGGGGGAGAGAGAGAGAGAGAGAGAGAGAGAGAGAGAGAGAGAGAGAGAGAGAGAGAGAGAGAGAGAGAGACTTATGATGACTCATAATTCACATAGTGTGCGTTATCTGATACAAAATGAAAAAAAACTTAAACAAAAGACAAAGAATGAACATAGAGTCAGGCGAGGCAGTCAAATTGAGAACAATTGTTGTGGGGTGGGTAAATATTGGCCTGCTTTTTGACTTGTCTGTTGTATCAATGTATTTGTGCTACCGCAGGTGTAAGTTTTAGACAGAGAAATGAAGAGTAAAACACATCTATGAAAAGTATAATATGACAGTCTAAACTGATAAGAGAAACCACAACAATACAGTTAAATAATCAAAATTTGAATTAAGATGAGGAAAGTAAGACAAAAATGAATGCCTAAATATATGCTCTTAAAATAAATAAATAAATAAATAAATAAATGAATAAATAAATAAATAAATTTAAAAAGTATGTAAGTAAATCAAATATGAGAGCCGAGCAAAAAAGACAACAATAACAGTCCCAAACTGGCAAGATACAACACGATGGAGAAAGCGAAACCCGAAGCAAGCTAAACGTCGATGATGACGCATCTCATTTCGAAAGATGGACACACTCGCCAAAGAAAAAATCAATGATTCGTAAGTTCTTTCTTATTCATCACCGAAATGGTCTAGATCTACGTTCTTGGCACGAACAGAAAACATTAGGCGTCGTACAATGGGTCTCCGATTGTGGCGTCTGTGATGAATGAGGCTTGGCCGTCTCAATGACATCGAGACGCACTCGGGGCGAAGCGTTCAAGATGATCGGCTCTCTGGGGATAAAGAGACCTCTGCTGCACCGAAATTTCGTACTTCCCAATAAAAGTACTACTCTAGGGGGTGGGGGGGGAGCGATTAGACCACTATGAATCTGTGAGTGTGAGTGGAAGTAGAAGGAAAGGTTGGGAGTCGGGGTAAACAGCCGATGCCCAAAATTGTACAAGCTATCGAAAGGAAGCTCATCGTTGGAAGGAGATAAGCCATGATTAACTGTGGGCTGGCACCATCACTGCGTAATTTGCGCTTGTTCGGTGTTCAACGTCAACCCTACCATAACTGAAATAATTGCATTGAAAATAATAGGACCACTTGAATTTGCCCTTTTGTTTTACTTAATTTGTCTATCAATCAAATTAATATAATTAACATCTTAATACTGTATGCGTGTATGCCTCCCTTATAAATGAATGTTAAAATTAAATGTTTATCTTTAGCGGTGTTAAAAATATTATATAAATTAAAATATAATAATACTATGTATAATACAGACAGGACCATATGCTCCATAAAGGACTTGTACCCTTAATTATACCTCATTTAAGAGCATAAGCCCTGGGCCTGGCACTGGCACAGAATGTACACCTATCCGCTTCCACTCAACCCCCAACCCTCTTCCTATATGGGCCTAGTCGGAAATTCATCCATTCACCAGACAGAATAAGCAATAGTTGGCTTGTTTTCATGAATTTTTTGCAATTATACTTTCTAGTGTTTATTTTATATGCATGTATTTCCCAATGAATAATAATAATATTATCATTATCCATGGACAACCTGGTAAAGTAAACAATTTTCAGACAAAAACAGACAAACTAAAGCTCATACCAACTCTTCATCAAAATACATAATTTTAATATTCATAAGGGAAAACCAAAGTGGATTTATCAATTGGTATTTCAATTTCTCAAAAAACCATAAAAAACAAGGTACACATAAATATGATGTTGCAGAGAAAAGATTTATTTTACTCAATTCTCCTAAAGTCGTTAAATAAAAGACAACAGACCTTGACTTGAGCAAAATTTATTCTCTCAGTTTGGCACTTTGATATTTAAAGACATGCTCTACAGAAAATTCTGCTACACACACACCTCTCTCTCTCTCTCTGTCTCTCTGTGTCTGTGTCTGTCTGTCTGTCTGTCTGTCTGTCTGTCTGTCTGTCTGTCTGTCTCTCTCTCTCTCTCTCTCTCTCTCTCTCTCTCTCCTCTCTCTCTCTCTCATTTCTCTCTCTCTCTCTCTCACTCCCTCCCCCATGCCTCCCTCCTCCCTCCCTCTCTCTCTCTCTCTCTCTCTCTCTCTCTCTCTCTCTCTCTCTCTCTCTCTCTCTCTCTCTCTCTCTCTCTCTCTCTCTCTCTCTCTCTCTCTCTCTCTCTCACCATTCACATCTACCCACAAAGATTATGCTCTTTGTTTTGTTCATCATTACTTGGTTCACTACGTGCCATGATCTCAGGGTGAAATCAGAGAAAACAGAAAGATGAAAGACATGTGGAAGTGTGAAAGGAAAGTAAGACCTACTTGTAGCACCATCAATCGCCTACACAAAGGTTATGACCCTACTTGAAACTTACATAAACCAATCAATCAAAATGGAATGGACTGCCAACAGACATGAAACTCAGCAAAAGTATTGAAGACTTTAAAAACAGAAAAAAATACATCATTTTTAAACCAAAATTGATTATTATTATTGGGTGAAATTAAAATATGAGTGTTGACAGTAATACTCAGGAGTTGAGTTGATCAGATATTATGAAGAAGAAGAAGATTAGCACAGTCTTAAAACTGTTTCCAAAAGACTAATAAAAACAATCATGCTGAGGATATCATATGAGCTAAATTGATCAAGTTTTGGATGTGATTTCTTGAAGTATTTCCAGTTTTACCCGGAGTTATTGATAGTCTGATAAGTAAAATAGTTGAGTCAAATGTCTAGCAAATGCTACAGTATCAGAAAATTCTGCAAGCTCATTACAATTCTGAATAAGAATAAAGCTATAAATGCTAGAGCAAAGCACAAATATTTCACTTTAATAGTTTAACCATTGATACTAGGGGTGTTACATTTAATGCAATGATGAATTGAATGTTTCATTGATACAATCATAATTCTGAATAATATGCTTTCCATCACATACGTGAACTTTTCTTAAACAAATTTAACTCATCTGGAGCTTTCATGTAACAATACAACATTCAATGCAATGTAATCAAATTGTGTTTGAAATAAAAGAAAAAGTTCACTTATAAGAATGAAAATGAAATATTTGTAAAAAGCCGTAGATATATAGTGCTTTCAAAGCATCTCTATGGCAGAAATGAAAGTTTCTAGAATTTTCAACTTCCCTCTTAGTATTCATAAGAATGTGCATTCCCTATGACAGACAAGCAGTGGCAATTGCCTAGTGTTTGTGGTGCTGGATTTTGAATTATGAGGTCCTGGGTATGAATCCTCACAAGGCTAGCCAGTCATTGTGTTCCTTGGAAAAGATAACATGTATTTTCCCACTTGACCCAGATGTCAATAGGTACTTGCATCAGCTGAAGAAAAAAATCTGCAACAAACTAGTATCCTGTCCAGAAGGCCATGTATTATCACCTGTTCCACTAAAAGCTACAAAAACTGGGATACACTCAGGCTCTATGGGCTGTAAATCGCCTTGAAACAACTTTAAAACAGACAACCCATGGTAAGCCAACCCACTAGCCAGCAGCACCTGCAACGCATTTACATCAGTAGTGAAAGACACTTACAAATATAATATGGCATGTGATACTCGATCCATATATATCATAACAAAAACACCAAAAATGAACAAAGAAATAAATACGGTATCACAATTTGAAGATATTACTAAGATCATTCATAATACTGTTTTCAGGACAAAAACGTATTGTAATATCCAACCTGTGACAGAAGGTAGCATAGTCTGTAAAACAGTTGACTAGATGAGCATTCTGGTATTCGGTACTGAGTCTCAAAATCAGTTCAAACCTGATTTCATCTAATAAATCATGTGACAGTTTTAGTTACAGTCAAAGGTATATTTTGGATTTGCTGCTGTTGCTGTATAAACTGTGCCTGAGTTTGTTGCTGCTGTGGCTGTTGCTGCTGTTGTTCTTGCTGTTGCTGTAGGATCTGCTGTTGCTTCAGCAACTGTTTCCGAATATGCTGCTTTCCAATGAAGGATGCTTGTTCTTGGTTCTGTTGTGAAGTGACTTGAGTTCCCGGTTGTTGCTGTTTGTTTGGTATTATCTGCTGTAGAAGTCCTAGCTGCTGAGATATCTGTGACTGTTCTAGAAAATTGACGGGAACTTGAATAATCCAGTTACCCGGTGAGCTAGCATTTTGGGCAACAACTGCATTTTCGGTTGGCAAAGAGGTCTCACCCAAATTAGTAGTGTATTCCGCCAACCCTGCAGACCAACCCATGGTCAGATTGTTGGATCCCTGTTGCACAGTTACGTCAGTCGATGGCTGTTGTTCTGGCTGCTGTTCTACCTTCCCACTTTGCTGTTGCTGCACAGGCTGCTGGGAGCGGATTCCCTTAAGGTTAAGGCTATTCAAGATGCCCTGGCACTCTTCTTCAGTTAAATTTTTAATCTGATTATCTGGAACAATGGTTTTAAGATTATCCGGATTTGATACGGGAACAACATTGGATGTCAGATTTGAAAGCATATTGGATGAAATCTGAACGGGAGCTGGGTAGGCATAAAGTTGTTCTGGTTTTTCTGCTAAAGATGAATTAACAGGTGCACACACGGAAACTTCAGTAATTGGAATAGTGCTGGATTTGGTGTTGCTGTCAGGCTTATTTAGCTCCTCTATCACAGACCATTCAAAGCATTTACTTGAATCAAGACTTGAAACCAAATTTAGGACATTAGAGTTATTAGCAAGAAGTAAATCTTGGGTTGAACTAGTACTTGCACTTCCCAATGACTGGCCACTTTCTTCTTTGAAATTTTGAGCAGTCTGTAAATATTGCTGGTTCTGTTGTTGCTGTTGTTGCTGTTGTTGTTGTTGTTGTTGTTGTTGTTGTTGTTGCTGTTGTTGTTGTTGTTGTTGTTGTGATTGCTGTTGTATTTGTTGCTGGAGTTGTTGTAACAGCAAGTATTGTTGAAAAGATTCTATCTGTTGAGCTTGAACAATCTGCTGTTGTGCTTCCTTAGTTGCATTTTGCTGTTCAAGTAGTTGATGCTGTTGCTGTTGTTGCTGCTGCTGTTCTTGCTGCTGCTGCTGCTGCTGCTGCTGCTGCTGTTGAGGAAGCTGCTGGGATTGTCTCTGATTTGATTGAATATCACTTTGAAGCTGTTGTTGCTCTGGTTGTTGCTGTTGCAGTTGATGTTGTTGCTGCTGTTGTTGCAGTTGTTGTAGCTGTTGCTGCTGTTGTTGTAATTGTTTTAACGGTTCCTTGAGGATTTGTTGAACGCTTACGGAAGCATTTTTGAATTGTCCTGTGTCAATGTGATGCTTTTAGATGTGGACGCTGGTTGAAGGGGCAGGGTTTCAGATGAATATGCCATATTTTGAGACACTACCAGTTTGGGAGTCTGCACTGGCTGTAGTCCTAAGGCTTGATGGAGATGGTGGATTTGTAACGGATCCACAGACTCTTTTGAAGCCTCCTGTTGATATTGATGATACGATGGGTTCTCTGATTGTACTAGCTGCTTCTGATGGGACAAGTCTTGAGTTGGCTGAAGTATCGGCTCCTGAGCTTTGCCAGTATGGCTTCTTGCTCATTTTGATAAAAGATCATGGTTTCAGTGTATGGCTGTTCACGTGGTCTTACAGTCTTCTTTCCTACATTAATCTGCAACACTCCCGGAGTTTTCCCTGACTCAGAGATTTTCTTTGGCTTAGGCAAAACTTGATGAAGAGGAGTTATATGGATTTTCTTTCTTTCAAAGGTTTTGCGTTATACACCTCTGGTTCTTGAATTCCATGAGGATGGAGATCCTTCATGTGATAATCCAGAAATTCTTGTTTCTTAAATACTTTCAAACAAACACTACATCCAAAGGGATTAATCTTCAGTTGACTTTCATAAATTTCTACTTTGTGATGAGTCGTGTAGTGCCGGCTTAAGATGATCTTTCCTCACAAATGTTTGCGGGCAATGCTCACACAGAAAAGGCCTGGTAAAAAAAAATAATAAAGAGATGAATGAGGAATGAGATTTTAGATTTTTTCTGATTTTTTCTCAAGAAGGAAAAAGAGAGAAAGAAAAAGAGAAAGGGAAGAGAGAGAGAGAGAGAGAGAGAGAGAGAGAGAGAGAGAGAGAGAGAGAGAGAGAGAGAGAGAGAGAGAGAGAGAGAGAGAGAGAGAGAGAGAGAGAGACAGACAGACAGACAGACAGACAGACAGACAGACAGACAGAGACAGACAGACAGACAGACGAAGAGAGAGATGAAGAGAGACAGACAGACAGACAGACAGAGACAGAGACAGGGACAGAAAGAGACAGGAACAGAGAGAGAGAGAGAAACAGAGATGAGAGAAAGAGACAGACAGACAGAGAGAGAAAGAGAGATAGAGAGAGAGAGAGAGAGAGAGAGAGAGAGAGAGAGAGAGAGAGAGAGAGAGAGAGAGAGAGAGAGAGAGAGAGAGAGAGAGAGAGAGGCAGACAGACAGACAGACAGACAGACAGACAGACAGAGAAAGACAGGGAGAGACAGAGACAGAGAGCAGACAAACAGACAGGCACAGAGAGAGAGAGAGAGAGAGAGAGAGAGAGAGAGAGAGAGAGAGAGAGAGAGAGAGAGAGAGAGAGAGAGAGAGAGAGAGAGAGAGAGAGAGAGAGAGAGAGAGAGAGAGAGAGAGAGAGAGAGAGAGAGAGAGAGAGAGAGAGAGAGAGAGAGAGAGAGAGAGAGAGAGAGAGAGAGAGAGAGAGAGAGAGAGAGAGAGAGAGAGACAGAGAGACAGAGAGACAGAGAGACAGAGAGACAGAGAGAGAGAGAGAGAGAGAGAGAGAGAGAGAGAGAGAGAGAGAGAGAGAGAGAGAGAGAGAGAGAGAGAGAGAGAGAGAGAGAGACAGATAGATAGACAGACAAACAGACAGACAGACAGACAGACAGACAGAGGAACAGTTACAGAGAGAGAGAGAGAGAGAGAGAGAGAGAGAGAGAGACAGAGAGAGAGAGAGAGAGAGAGAGAGAGAGAGAGAGAGAGAGAGAGAGAGAGAGAGAGAGAGAGAGAGAGAGAGAGAGAGAGAGAGAGAGAGAGAGACACAGAGAGAGACAGACAGGAACAAAGAAAGAGACAGAGACAGAGATTGAGAGACAGAGACAGAGATAGAGCTGTCTCTTGTTGGTTATTTAAGATATGTCATCTGTAATCTGTGTCATAGTACATTGCTTATGAAATGATATTTTATATTTGTGACTAAAATAAATTTCCTTTTGGACCAATAAAATTATCTTATCTTATCTTATCATTCCCCTGAGAAACCTGTGTCTTCTTTCATATTGAGTTCAAAAGGGTTGGAGATCTGAATAATTATTTTCTCTTCTCCAAAGGTCTTTTCTAACACAGTAGTAACTGCCAATATCCACACCATTACAACGTATACTTTGTGTAGTAACTGCCAATATCCACACCATTACAACGTATACTTTGTGTAGTAACTGCCAATATCCACACCATTACAACGTATACTTTGTGTAGTAACTGCCAATACCCACACCATTACAACGTATACTTTGTGTAGTAACTGCCAATACCCACACCATTACAACGTATACTTTGTGTAGTAACTGCCAATATCCACACCATTACAACGTATACTTTGTGTAGTAACTGCCAATATCCACACCATTACAACGTATACTTTGTGTAGTAACTGCCAATATCCACACCATTACAACGTATACTTTGTGTAGTAACTGCCAATATCCACACCATTACAACGTATACTTTGTGTAGTAACTGCCAATATCCACACCATTACAACGTATACTTTGTGTAGTAACTGCCAATATCCACACCATTACAACGTATACTTTGTGAGTCCAAGCTTTGTAGACGAAACAGAATTTTATCAAATAATAACGAACACCATTTAGCTCAGTTCATCAGAATTTACACTTTGTTTCATAAAGAGAGCCAATTTCTATGGCAACTCGGTTAAATTCATAGAAATGCTGGTCTAAAGTCAGTAAGGAAAAAGAGAGAGACATTGCCAAAAATATGGACCTATGCCCACATGTCATTGGCAAGTTCTTATGTAAGACAGTTAAATGTAACTTTCACCTCAAAGCCTAAAGTCTTTCAGTTACCTTAGAAATTTATCTTAATTGCTTTATTTATCCTAGGCATGGCTTCACAGATTCTTCACTCAGCAATGGAAACAAGTTCATACTAATTTTGTCAGCATTGTAATTGGGTCAGTTTATAAACTAAGGATCAGCCTATAAATTAATAGAATGTTAAATGTACATGATGTAACAGTTTATTTAAAAAGGGAGAAAATTCTAATCTGAAATAATTTTATTTTCATATCCCTACTTTCCCTTTTGCCAAAATACATCATTAAAATGTAAGAAAAAACTGTAAATTTTATTAATGCCTAGAGTTAAGTGAGATGCGATGATTAAATAAAGCAACTCATATAAATAAATCTATATTTTCAATTTGTATTATAAAAGGTTTTCAATGCTACCCCATCCATTTAATGATTTAAATTAAACTTTACATTTGTACTAATATCAAGATATGGAAGAAATGTATAAAGCAACCATAACAGTAGGAGATCATTCTTGATCACAAGGTTTTACACTTTGGCTTTGAACCAAAAGTTGCGTTGATTTTTACTGTTTGAAATTTCGCCATGGCTCATTCATATCGGATTAATAACTCAATTACATACACGCTGCAAAGATTAATACAAAGCAGCCCTACTTCCTAAGCAGTGGAAGTGTCTTATCTTCAAAATTATACACATGCATAAAATCAATCTCCCAAAGAATAGCACACGTAACTTTAAGTATCTCGTTCCCTACTTTACCTACCTGTCTTTTGTATGAGTTATTAAATGCCGTCTTACATCCTTGCTGCTCACAAAGGTTTTTTCACACTGGGGGCATTGGTGAAGACGTGTCTTTCCAGCATCTGGTTTGTGACGATTATGAGAGTCCACATGTCTCTTTAATTCCATTCTTGTTTGAAACATTTGCTTACAAACAAGGCACTTAAGACTGTCCTTCATTGGCTTCATGTTTTGCTTTATGGAAAAGCAAAGTTGCCCTGCCAAATAAAATGAAGATTTAATATAGTTCCTCTTCATAGACAGCCTAAATATAAATTAAATGTACAAAATACAACACAAAGCAACAGTCAAGCGATTTCCTTTGTCTTTTTTTCTTGCTTAAACCTTCATGTGATGTATTTTTCATAGAAAAGTTTAAAGACCAACTAGCTACAATAAATCCAGATTTGAATGACATTGTATATATATAAGCATGCCTGTAAATAATATTGGACTATGATTTCTCTTTCTTAAAAAGGTGGGTCTTTTGAACTTTGACTACGGTCAACTCAAAACCACTGTATCAGTTAAACAATATCAAGTACGATTATTAGATCAAATCAGTACTTTATACTGAAGTTAAGCTGGCTTTTTACGCAGTATTTGATACTGAAGTTATGCAGGCTTTTTTATTGTAATGAGCGGAAATCGAGAAATTGGTAACAATAATATTTTCATGGATTGAATGCCAAACAATCTTTTTCCAAGTAATTAAAAGACATTTGATCCAAGAGTTTATTTGCTAAGAACCTAAAGCAGGTGCAGTGGTTCCTGAGTTATAAAAGGACCACCGTTAGAGACGTTCAGCTTTTTATATATATATATATATATATATATATGTATATATATATATATAAATATATATATATGCATTAAAATTGAAACGATCATAGCCTTTTCATTTGCTGTGATTAAAATGTACGGGAGGCAGACAGTCAGGAAAGCTTGGGCTTAGATGATATAAATTACTGGCATAAATCAACAATGTTATCTTGAAAACGACAAGGGGTCACCATGAGATTATGAGTTGTTTTAATTTGTAGATGTGAACCATTCATAATAGGATTTAAGTATCTGTTTTTAGTTTGTAAGTTTGGTGGTGTTGCAATTTCATAACAATGATGGTTTGATTTCTAATCTAAATATGTGTATACATTTTATATTGGTTTTCCTGCTTCCCAAAAAGACATCAAAGATTTTTCTTTTATTGTCATTAATGTCATCAAATTAAATACTGTAATTTCAAAAACAAGTCCCGATAAACATTACTCACTTGCTTAGGTAAGATTTTCCACATATATCACAAGTAAAAAGTTTCTCTGTTGCTATCATGAACCAGAAGATGATTTTTTAAATGGTCAGTGCGATTGAAGGCACTCTGGCAAACATTACACCTGTAAAAATGCAATGAAGACAATATGAAAACAATGAAGTATGATCTATAATAAAATGAAGGAATGAAAGACTGCAGAAAAATTAATTTCAAATAAACTAAAGTCTAAGAAGGAAAACATAAATTTATGATAATAGAATTTTCTGTGCTCACAGATTTCATTATTTTTCAGGCAATGAAAATTACTTAAAGTAAAATTAAGTTTTACAGAAATTAAAATATGAAATTAAATCAATTAATATCAACAAAGAATTCAATATTTATGACCAATTATCAGATCTCTCCCGAACATATGTCATGTTACATATTTAAAGATTAAACGTTGAATTGATTAAATTAAAAATAATAAAGTAAAACGAAATTCCTTCAGGGACATTACGGCCCATAGAGCCAGAGCTTATCTCAGTTTCTATATACATAATCACTTCCTGGACAGGATGATAGTCTGATGCAGGTTTTTACTTCCAAGCTAGTGCTTGCCCATTTGCACCTGGGTCAAGTGGGGAGAATGTGTGGTAAGTGTCTTTCCCAAGAAACACAACATTGCGGCTAACGTGACAAGGATTTGAACACAGGACCTCATGATCTTAAATCCAGCAGCCTAACCACTGGTCGCCAATGCCACATTAATATGAAAATAATGACCACGGACACCACATTAATATTTAAAATAATGGTCACTGACACCACATTAATATGAAAATAACGGTCATTGACACTCCATTAACTCATAGACTACCCAAGGTCTGACACAAGATTATGGTAGAATGGGTACCCAAAAAAGTAGGGGGTTTAAAAAATGTTTACCTTTGTGTTATTATTTTCTCTTCATTTTTTAAACAGTGTTCATAACAGATCAAACTTTATATTGGCACCAATAAAAATCAGCTATGTGTCATTAGTTTGTCTGAGTGGGGATGAGTGAAAGGGTGAAATTGAGAAGCTAAACATCTTTTTGGGGTGGAGAAACCATTCACACAATTCACTACTTCCATCAGTAAATAGATAAAAACAATGATAAGAAAATTATAAGCACGGTAAACTGATCGAAACAGTGCGGTCTATGCTGTTTCTGACTTGTAGATCTACTTGCAGTAGTAGTGGTAGTAGTTGTTTTGTACATTGGCAACAAAAAACAGGTTTAATCGAAGATTGTACTGCCAGCAGTAAAAAGATCATTAAAAATTAACCGTTCACGCTAGAGAGATTGTTTCAGTATGAACCAGAAGTAGAATAATATGCCTAGAAGATGCTCCTTATCGCAACCATCGATATGTGATCTTTCTATAGGTATGGCCTGGCAACGTTATGATCGCACATGTGTGACAATTGTACTATGGTGTAAGTGGATCCTTGATCGCACCACGTTTTACAATGGTAATCTATTAGTTAATATGAAAATAACGCTGTGAAAAACAGCGAGCATGAAACATATTAATTCCATAGAACTTTAGTCAGATATATACGTCAATTACAATCACAACGTTCATACTTACTTATATTGATAAGGCTGAAAATGAAGAGCAGCATGTCGGAGATATTTAAATTTAGAGGCAAAACTTTTCCCACAGCCGTCTACACCACAAGTATATGAATCAGCTTCGGTGTGAGTTAATTCATGAGCCTGTAACATTTCAGGGCTTGAAAATGTTTTGCTGCATTTTCTGCATGAATTTGTCTGCTGATCGTCCACAGGATCTTGATGAAGAGATTGTGAGTTGAGAGTTGACTCTGCTTTGTCAACATTGCAACTGGCATTCCCATTACTCTCCCGAGCATCAAAGTTGTCCGTATTTGGCATCTCAACTGTAAATGGCTCGTTCAGAGATGGCTTTGCTATCTGGCAACTACTTTCCTCATATTCGCTAACGTTAGGAAGGGATGATAACGCTGTCTTCAACTTTTTACTTGCTCCTCTCTTCACAGCATTGATACTACTAGATGTGTTTTTTGATTTTTTCACAGCTCCAGACGTTTTGAAATATTATCCTCTTGAACAAGTTTCCGAGGTCTTCCCTTCCTTCGTCGAGTACAAGTCTCTGCACTATATGATTCATACACTCCAATTTCTTCACATTCATGTGAAACAAGTTGAGACGGACGTTCAAAGGTAGTCCCACAAGTGGAGCATTCAAATGGTTTATCCGAAGTTTGGCTCCTTGTCTCTTCTCTTTTTTAATGCCATCAAGAATTTTGTTTTTCTCAGCAAAATCATTTTTTGCATCATAGGCACTTCTTCTTTTTCCTTTTTAATACCTTTGATGGGGATGTCATACTTTTTGGTTTTGTCTTGTCTTGAGTTTTTCACTGATTCAGGCAACCCTGCTTTAAAGGTGATGGGGAATATTTAATAGAAATAATTCAAGTAATTTTGACTTGCAAATGTACATTTTAAATAAAGACATCAGGTAAAAACATTAAGTCCTATGAACGATTTTTTTACTCAGAGTTAAGTGTATGAACAATTAATGTATTTTTAATGATGTCTATATGAATATGTAAAAACAGTTGTGTAAATTGATATATAAGTGAATAGACATGAGACATACAATGATTTCAAATTCAATTGTGACTCCAAACAAAAGAAACCCATCAAAACAGACTTCATAGTTTTCTAAATCTTGTAAGCCAATGGTTTTATCTAAAACAAGACGGTATGTGCAAAAGCGGTGATTGTAAAATAATTAAAAGATCATTATGTGGTGATAATCTATAGTCATTTACAGGTACATCACATAGGTTCTTATGAAGAGAAGAGCAAAGAATTTAGTTTTTTTATATTTGTTAGAGAAAGTTGCAAAAAAGCCTTCTATGAAAAAATAATTTGTGTAGAATTGTATCATCTACTTTATTTTCATTTATTTCAGCACTGATGTGACCTTCAAGGAAGTAGTGGCAATCCCTAGAATACAATTTCTACATTTTTAACATTTTAAATTATCTTACTACAGTGAACCATACAATCTAATAAGTCAATAATGGTACCCGAGGCAGAGTGTCTTTCATACCTTTTAAAGCTAAACTCTTTCAACTTACATGTACAATCAGTTTCAGGGGTAAGAATAATTTTCCCAATGCTCTTAGCATATGCAGCCATGTACCAAACCCTCAATTCTGAGCCAGCGCTGATCTGCACAGAGAAAAAAAAATGGGAGAAAGCATTATGTATTGAAAACAGAATTTACACTAAAGCATTCACATTTTATTTACTTCTTAAATAGCATTTTAAAAACATAACTTACTTTTCCAGTGGCAAAGTAAATACTGCCATTTTTCTGGAAGGCAGATACATTTTGGTCAGAAAATGAGGAAGCACATCTCACAAACATCATCCAGTTACATTTGGATTCATCAGAAACATCCAGGTACGTTACACTGCCTTCATCATCGATCAACTGAAAGAAGCATAATTAGTCCCAGTTACATTGTCATGATATCAGTTATATAAGAAAATGCAGTGAAAAAGGTAGAAAAATATAATAACCACAACAACAAAAATTCTTGCTTTTGAAACACAATGTAACTAGTAAGCCTATGCCTAATCTATAGACAGAATATACTACTGGAACCGGAGATGCATGTGGATAGTACAATAAAATTCAGCAAATTTTGTTATCTATGGGAAAAGTCCTGAAACTTCTGTTTCAAACTTATCAAAGAAATCCTGCAAACCTGTATTACACAATTCAAAAGATGTCTAACATTCAGAAAACGATATAAAATTAATTGACATCTGAAATTAGTTAACTCAAAAAAAACCTGCAGATATCCTTGATTGGCTTACAAAATAGCAGATATCACATGATGAGAACCATTTATGTCATGAATTGCATTTTAACAAACTATCTATCTAATTTTTGACGTAGAAATTTTAATTTCACTTTCCAGACCTGATATTGTTGAAACAATAATAATTCTAAACTAAGAAATTTGTTTCTAGACATAATAGATTAAAAGTAAATAACTTTGAAAGCTTTGATGAAACTTTACATTGAATATAGTTACTTCACATCAGGGCGTTTTCTAGACTTGTCCATAATTCTATTTACATGAAGTCAATAAATCTACAGTTGATTGGGAAAATGGTTTCGAAATTTATTTATGAAACAAAATTACAATTTTATCAACGTACTTGATATTCCATACTTCCTTGGGAACTTTCAGGTCTTGAGTTCAACTTGATAGCTTCCATTGGTCCAAACAAAGTACTCTCACATATTAACTTTTTAGCAAAAAAATATGCCTCTTTCACCTTACAGATGGATGAGATCAAAAATATTTATTTATTCATTCATTCATTTACACGTAACATGTAATGCTCTATCCATAATATGATTGAAAAAGTAAATGCTACAATCAAATATAATTTGTTTAGTATCATATAATGCTACATTCATAATCCTATACAATTTGTTTAGTATACACTCAAACTTTGTAATACCGCCAAATTTGTGCCATTGGTAACTTAGCATTATAAAGGAAATGGCAATGTCATGAAAATATCCTTTTCAGTATTACAATGATTCAATGAGGATAGCTACTCAATATTTGACTAATCAAGTAGGATAAAAAAGATGACCACTGACAAGACAATGTAGGCCATTGTAGTAGAATTGGAATGAGATTATATATATAGTAATAGTAGAATCGCCAGGTCTCTTATGTAGTAAAGAAAAAAGCATCAACAGAAACACCCCTATCTCAAGATGGATTATCTTACGTTATGACACTGCTGTAGCCCTAATTCTCGTCACTCAATTGGATCCAATCATAGCCATGCCTACTCTGCCAAGCTATTGTCAGGATGGATGCGATTTGGGCCTATACGGATGTCACTCTTCATTAAGCTAACCTAGGCCTAAGCAGTGGATGACAAACGTTGTCTTCAAACCTTCTCATTCACATAAAGAAGACACCTTGTGTTGCTAATTGTCATTGCCATTTTTGTAAGTGTGAGAGTACTAAAAGAAATGGCAGTGATGCTTGTTTGTCTGTAATGTGTGTTTGACTGTGATCTGTGACCAAGGCAAACTAGATTATACTTCTACCAGCTTGCATCACTTTAGGGAAGGGGCGGTTTAACGAGTTGTATTTTATAATAGTAAGGAACATTAATGCCAAATCATTCTATGGGAATACCAGGTTTGAGTGTACTTGAAAATGTAATTTGCTATATCTATATATTTAAAACTGTACATCTCAAACTTTGACCGCTCTAAACTCAGGAACCACTGCACCCACAACCTTCATATTTCACAGGTAGATTTCAAATAACCTGCTTTAGGTTCTTAGCGAATAAACTCTTGGGTCAAATCAGTATTTTAATTGATTGGAAAAAGATTGTTTTGTCTGCGATCCAATCGAAACTTTTTATTGTTATTGTTACTCATTCCTTCATTTCCGGTCATTAGATATGCAATGAAAAGCCTGCCTAACCTAAAGTATCAAATACTGTACCGTACTTAATATCACCCTGCACCTGGTAACTTATTGAATAGTTCATCATTGAAAACAAAGAATGTGGTAAAAGAGTAATCATAATCATCATTGTCTACGGGCATACTTGTTAAGATATAATTTGTCCAGTATATGTAATACAAATATGTGTTATAATCAAAGGAAAAGAATCATATCAAAACATAATGAAATTTCAGGAATTGACAACATAGAAGAAGACAATAATTAAAAGGCTTCAAACCCATTTCACACAATCTGTTTAAAAAACGTTTTTGAACTTTAAACTGAGATGAAAAAACACATTTTACAAAGGAAGTTCTCTTTTTGTAAACTTAACAACTCAAAATTTATGTCAAATCATTCCAGTTACAGTGTTGAGTGTTTTACAAATATGTCTAAAATCTTTGGAAGACTCATACTACTGACTTTTTCATCATTGAATTATGATAAGTGTATACTAAATGCACATGATGCTTAATGCTTCCTTCCTTAGTTGACCTTTAAATTATGCAAAAAACTACCCTATATATATATATATATATATATATATATATATATATATATATA
>JAXRKP010001726.1:0-65000 GCA_037039925.1 Doris montereyensis | reverse complement strand
AAAGGGAACTACTGAAGTAAACTCATTTACATTTGGACATCTTTCATCCAATCAAGTCTGATCTTTTATTTTAATCTTTAACTGTATAAGAATAACAAGATACTATAACAAGATAAGTACCAGTGAACATAATATCCCTAGCTGTTCCCCCCGTATTTTGAGGAGGCCTTTTTTTGGGGGCTCTTAGTAAATCAAAATTTTACCTCATTAGTGCTCCATCGTTATTTACGGATCATGAATCATTCCTCAATGATACTGTCTACATTATTTCCGTATTTGTTTTGGCTAGGTTTTATTATCAATTCAAAATACTACTACAAAATGTTAAGATATGTAACTGAAATTACCTGTAAAAATGACCTTTACTTTCGGCTGGGGCCAGGGAGCTTATGTTTTTATCGAGCTCCTTGGTTGTACCCCACCAAACGGTCAATTCAAGGGCGCATTACTCTCGTTGAAAATAACGTCATGT
Organism: Doris montereyensis; assembly: GCA_037039925.1. Classification (NCBI taxonomy): domain Eukaryota; kingdom Metazoa; phylum Mollusca; class Gastropoda; order Nudibranchia; family Dorididae; genus Doris; species Doris montereyensis. Next base: position 64,528 of record JAXRKP010001726.1, on the reverse strand, counting down.
ATCAACAATAACAGTTCAGGAACCCCGGCAACTCAGGCAAGGTTACTCCATCATTCAAAAAGTATCATGTCAAACGTTTAGAGACAAGTTTAAATATTATTTCATTATGACTGAGATGAAAAGAAAATATCCCCCGATGAGCGGCGTTCCAGTTTAAGAAAAAAGATTATGCTTATATGAGAGAAATGAAAGATCCTTGTGTGAAGGTACGTGGACATAGATTTACATTAGGCCCACATATTACATGTCAGAATCTAGATTCTAGATCCAGATCTATTCTAGATCATCTAAATCTAGTTGCTGTAGATCAAGCTCTAAAGCTAGAATAGATATAGATCTAGAGTCTACTTAATAGATCTAGAAGGTCCAGAACTAGGCCTAGTTAGCCAGTGGATAATAAGAAATTCTCAGGTTTTTTCTATGATTCCTTTTCGATTGCTTTCTTTTCGATTAAGCCACAAAAGACAGGTCAGCTCCTTCTCTTTTTATGGTTTGTTCCTTGTCTTTTCATGATGCTATCCGTAATGTGACAGTATCTGTTTCACACGGGGAACAATCACTTAGCTAGAAGTACACCTAAGACTCATTATAAAAGCAAAGATCACACCTGATTAGCGCTGTTTTCCTTAGCCCAAGGTTGAATAAAACTATGACTAAGAGTCTAGAGGAATGGTCAGCTGCTGCCTTCCAGAGATGTATGGATTGCTGTCTCCTCATGCAGAGAGCTGTCTAGCTTGAGTTATCTGCCTCTTAGCTGTGAAGTTCCACGACGTTTACCAGCTGTAAAAATGGGTGACATGTAACAAATATTCGTTGGTCACATGAAAGGTTTTGTTCCTGACATCAAATTTTAGCACTCGATTGGGGAATTATTATTCTCATCATGCAAAGGCCCCGTGACGCTTGCGAAACCTCTGTGACACTATCCAGTGACTTTTATGGAGAAAATTTATTAAAGCCATTTAGCATTCTCAATAACTGAAGTGTTCCGTTATTAAGTGTGATGCTAAATGGCTGCAATTGTACCAGCCACAACATCATTGGTTCTGTAGATTTTATTTAAAGGCATAATATAATTTATGATTATCTGTTTCTCTCGCTCTCTGATTCTCTCTCTTTCTCTCCCACTTTTCTCCCACTCTCTCTCTCTCTCTCTCTCTCTCTCTCTCTCTCTCTCTCTCTCTCTCTCTCTCTCTCTCTCTCTCTCTCTCTCTCTCTTTTCTCTCACTCTCTCTCGCTCTCATCTTATCCCTACAGCTGTGTTTCGGCAATACCTTGCAAAGTAGACACACCATGATTTAATTTTTGCAATCAGAATCAGAATCAGAATTGATAATTCGCAAAAGGCATTTTGCCCATGAATGCGAATATAGTGTTACACTTCACAATTCATATTCACACATTTTCACGTCCAAGCACACGTTTAAATTGGTCAACAGATAAGCTGTTGATGACTATTTGGCAGGGCATTCCACTGGCAGATGGTTCGAGGGAAAAGCTGTGTTTGTAAATGTTGGTCCGGTATGTGGGTTGATGAATTTTTGCTGGTGATGATTTCTTGTTGAGCGAGTATATTCATTGTTGCGTTGAGAAAAATAAGTTGGGATTTTCACGGTTGATGTGTCTGTGTTTATTGCTTTGTAAATATGTGTGAGGCGAGAGTGTTTTCAGCAGGTTTCCAGAGAAGACCAGTTAAGTTTCTGTAATGCTTGAGTCACGCATCCTTGTTCTCTTGACCAGCATTTTTTACAACTCGCGCTGCCCGTCTCTGTACCTTTTCAATTTGGTCAATTTGGTATTGGTGGTGTGGATCCCATGCAGCACTAGCGTATTCTAGCGTCGGCCTAACAAGTGCTGTGTATGCCTGAGATTTAATTTGCATGGGGCATTGACGCAGGTTTTGGTGGATAAACCCAAGGCATCTATTTGCTTTTGATGTGATTTCATAAATATGATCATCCCATTGGAGTTTGTTGTTGGAGGCGGACTCCCAGATATGGTATGCTTTGAATGTGTTCCAGATGCTCGTTCATGAGGTATAATCATATATGACTGGCTTTCGTTTTGGTGTAATGTTCATCACATAGCACTTCGATGGATGGAATTTCATATGCCACTCTTCAGTCCATTTTTCAAGGGTTGACAGATCTCTTTGAAGGTTTTCTGCACTGGCTTTGTTTGTTATTTCTCGAAACAACAGGCTGTTGTCCGCAAACAGTTTAAGATTTGTATCAGGGGACAGATTTTTCCCAAGATCATTTATGAATATTAAAAAACAGAGAGGTCCAAGGACTGTGCCCTGGGGGACTCCAGATAGGACATGACAAGGTTCCTTGATTTCCCTTCTAGGATTACTCTTTGTGTCCTACCACGGAGCCAACTTTCAAACCATTTCAGGAGCTGTTGGTTGTTTGTTTCATTATCGGATATATCGTTGGTGTTTCTTATTCCATAATTCTCTAGTTTTTGGAGGAGGCGTTGGTGGGGTACAGTGTCAAAAGCCTTACTAAAATCAAGGATTAGTAGGTCAACCTGTTTTTTGTCATCTATTGATTTAGCTATCGACTCTAGTGTTGATATAAAGTTGTGTTTCACAGGAATGGTGCTTACAGAATCCATATTGGTAGTCTACCAGTACGTTGTTTTCTTCCAGGTGGTTCATTATCGTGTGTGCTATGATATGCTCCAGTACTTTGCAAGAAATTGAAGTTAGGGATACTGGGCGGTAGTTCGAAGCAATGTCACGTCTTCCTTTTTTATAAACAGCTGTGATGTTTGCTGTTTTCCAATCTTCTGGCACGAATCCGGTATTGATTGATTGTTGGAATATTGTGCAAAGATATGGCGCGATCTCATTTGCTGTTTCTTTGAGGATTTTAGAGGGGATGTCATCTGGTCCTGTTGCCTTATGCGAGTCTAGTTGTTTAAGTTGTTTTATAACCCCTGGTACAGTGATACTAATTTGTTTGATTTCAGAAATTTTGCTACTTTCAATGATTTGTAAGTTTGGGTCCTCCCGGGTGAACATACTTTGATATTGATCGTTAAGAATTTTTGCTTGTTATTTGGAGTCTGTTGTTTCTGTGCCGTCTGGTCGTTGAAGGACGCTTATTCCTGATATGTCTTTACGCTTTGATTTGATGTAAGACTAAATCTTTTGGTTATGCGAGCGTTGTCAGGGTCTGGATTCTCATCGTCAATTTCAAATAGTTGGTTTATGTATTTGAGGTGTTGTTTCCATAATTCTGATGAATTATTGTTCTGATTTTTCGATATTTTTGCCAGTCCTTTGATTTGTTGTGGCATTTTGCAGCATTATATCTCCTCTGCTTTTGTCTTATTAAACGTTTGATCTTTTTAGTTATCCACGGTAAGTGCGCTTTGCCGCGAATTGTTTTCTTGGGTATATGTATGTTCATGGAATGTGTGACAAATTCTTTGAATATTGTCCAATTTTTTATTTACAGTTTTTGTCTCTGCATTTCTTTCGAATGTTTCTAGTTATCTCGTAGGTCTTCTTTAATAGCATTGATATCGCCTTTGGGGTACAGGAAAATTGATCGAGGAGGTTTTTTCTTTATTTTCGTTTTCATTTGTACGCTGCATAAAACTGCGCTGTGATCACTCATACCAGGGACAACACTTGTTTCCACAAGGTCAGGATTTGTTGTCAAGATGATATCAAGTATGTTTTCACCTCTTGTTGGTTCGTGAGTTACTTGCGTCAGGTTGAATTCAGTGACAATTTCAATCATTTTTCATTTATGTGCCTGCTATATTGGGGATTTGGTCTAACTTCTTGTGCTTCCCTTATGATGTCTGGAAGATTAAAATCGCCGTAAAAAATGTTTAGGTGTCAGGATTCCTTAAAGATTCATGTAGTTGTTCCATCAGATAGATGGTTTCTATAAAAACAACCCACGTGAATGTTCCCTTCACCATGTTATTTCACAATCAGTGTTGGCACAATTTTCTGTTGAGACTAAATTGTTTTTACTGCGATCAGAATATGGTGGTGGGTTTTAGAAATTTGAATTAAATATTGCTTTACTATCTATATCGTTACTGAATTTCTGTCGCAATAATATCTGGTGATGTTTCTATCTTTGTTTCCAGTTTCAATTGTTTATCTTGGCTAATAAGACTACGACAGTTCAAATTTATTATAGTGAGATCTTTTGAAAGTTCCTTTTTCTGTTTTGTTATCCTTTTGCCTGACTGGTCAGAGTGTTGTTGATTTCGTTGTTGTTTTTCTCTTTTCTCTGTGAATGAAAATCTGACAGCTCATTTTCTATTGCCTGTGTGTTCGTTGCGTGTTGTGTTTCGATGGTGATTAGATTTCGAGGTGGGTGGTGGTCTTGCGAGTGTGAATGACTGGTCTTCGAATTGTTTTGATTAACGTTTACCACCTAAAAAATGTTTTAAAGTGTAAACAGTAAACCTAAAATGCCATGCCGTTGAATTGAATATTTTTAAAATTTGAAATAGTCCATCTGATTAAAATCGTCTCTCTCTCTCTCTTATTCTCAGTGTTGGCTTCCAATGATTATATTTTAATTAATACAATTTTCTGTTGAGACTAAATTGTTTTTTACTACATCACCTGAAGATGCTCCTGTCTTCCGATATGGTGGTGGGTTTAGAAAATTTGAATTAAATTTCACAATCTATATCGTTGGCACAATTTTCTGTTGAGACTAATGCATTGTTTTCTGTGTATGATAATATAATAATATAAGGTAGAAGCAAGCAATTTTTTTATTGCCATATCAATTATCTCATCGTTTGGGTCTATGTTGTTGATGTGGCATATAAAATGAGGGGAGGGACATTGTGTCTAAGGTTACTAATCATTTCCAGATTTGTGTCCCCTGGCTGCTCTTCAATTGTTTGTGGTGGGATGAACTTTAGAAAAAAAATATTCCTCGTGACTTTATTGTGACAAAAAAACACTGTTGCGTGTGAAAAACAAATTCGTGGATTAATTTATATATATCGTTGGGGTGACTCGTATCGCTCGTGAGTTTCTGTCGTTGTTTGAAAGTTCCTCTTTTGTTTTGTTTCTATCATTTTTGCCTGACTTCAAGTGTTTTGGATCTTGGCTTTTGTCTTTTCTGTGTTCAAATTTATTAAAATGAGATCTTTTGATTTCCCTTTTGCCTGTTATCCTTTTTTGAAGTGAGTCACTTATATTCTCCCTCTGTTTGTCTGTTGTGTCTCTCTCTGTCTGTCTGATTAGATTTCCGTTGTCTGTGGTGGTCTTTTCTGTGTGAATGAATGAATCTCTCTCTCTCTGTCAGCTCTCTGTTTTGATTAAATGTGTTTGTCGCTTGCCACCGCGATGGTGATTAGATTTCGAGGACTCTCTCTACTCGGGGTGAAAAATGTTTTAAAGTGTAAACAGTAAACAATTGTAACCAAATTAAAATTTGATTAAAAGCCGTTGAATTGAATATGATCCATTTAAAATTTGAAATATTGTAAAATTTATTGTTGTTTCTGATTAAAATGTTTTAAATTATGTTAAGACATACACAACAATTGTCACAAATATAATGCCATTAAATCCAAAGGTTGAAAAATATGATCCATTTAAAATTGAAATATTGTAAAATTTATCCAGTTGTGTGTGTGAGAGAGAGGGAGAGAGAGAAAAGGAGAGAGAAAGAGAGAGCGACAGACCGACAGAGAGAGAGAGAGAGAAAATCGTTAAAAATTATGTTAAGACAACACAGCACACGATTCACAAATATAATGGTGCCTCAAGGCCAAAAATAAGATAAATCCACTTGTAGATTTATGAGTCTCTGTCTCTCTCTGTCTCTCAGCACTCTGTCTCTGTCTCTGTCTCTGTTCTGTCTCTGTCTCTGTGTCTGTCTCTCTCTCTCTCTCTCTCTCTCTCTCTCTCTCTCTCTGCTAGGCCAATAACACATCTCTCTCTGTCTCTGTCTCTCTCTCTCTCTCTCTGTCTCTCTCTCTCTCTCTCTCTCTCTCTCTCTCTCTCTCTCTCTCTCTCTCTCTCTCTCTCTCTCTCTCTCTCTCTCTCTCTCTCTGTCTCTCTCTCTCTCTCTCTCTCTCTCTCTCTCTCTTTCTCTCTCGCTCTCTTTCTCATCTTATCCCTACAGCTGTGTTTTCAGCAATACCTTGCAAAGTAGACACACCATGATTTAATTTTTGCAAGGCAGTAGCCTAGTGATTTGGCTGCCAGATGGTATTGTGAGGTCCTAGGTTCCAAATCCTGGAGATCTGATGCTGTAATCTGAAGGAAAAAACTTAACATATAGAATAGTAGTCGTAGTATGATGGTCATTAGTTATGTGTCCAGAATCAGGTAGAAGGAATAAAGCTTAAGCCGTATTTTCTTCACACTACTAAGCATCCCTTTTCTTAGGACTTCCCAGAAAGTTACATTAGCTTACATCACCGTGACTTTTCTATGGTGCATAATAGAGATGGTATCACAATGGTTGACAACAACAACAATGGTTTTTAGCCATGATTTATTGTATTAGGATTTTAAAAGGGTTAATGATTTCAGTTTGCTTTGAAACTTTGCATAATTTATCTGGGACATCTGCTCCATCAAAATCTCAAATTTATTTCTGGTTTGGTGGGTTTAAAGTGGAGGTCATCCCAAAGATGAAGGCAGACCTTTAAGTGTTGTTTACTCAAAAGTCAGCGTCTGCCTACAAAAGAACTATGATCAAGAATGATGCACGAATAACCTATCATGCGATAAAACATTCCTGAGTTTGTCATCACCTAGTATCTTGAAGATACTGCACAAATGCACTTGTCCACACAAGGCAAACAAAGTGTCAGCTCGATGGGTGTCACAACTCACCAATGAACAAAAGGTTTAATTTTGCTCCACTATTTGACGAAGGTTGATCTGGAAACATTGAATATGAAAATATCAGGACTGATGGTGAAGCATGGGCTTATATTATGCATGACCTTGAAAAAGAAGCGCCAATCTTAAGTATAGTATGGCTTTATCCTGACGAGGTCCCTTTGAAATTGAAAAGATCTTGAAGTTTTGGAAAGCAAATGATGAGCAGTGTTTTCAGCTCGAAGACCCATAGCCACGATACTCCTCCAAGACAGGCACACAGTCAACTCAGATTGGTATGGAAACCACTGTGTACCGACAGTTTTAGAAAAGTGGAGACAACTCCGTCCAAGGACAGGCCCAAAATGGCACCATGTCAATGTCAGTGCTCTCACAGCCTTTGCAATGGTGTAGTCTTTGACCAAAAACAATGTTCAAAATCTTACCCACCCTCCATATTCTCGCGACCTAGCACCCTGTTCCCACATGTTCAAGAAAACCTCTGTGGGATCAACTTTCAGAATCTCAAAGTAGTCAAAGGGCATTTGATGGTGAAATTTCAGCCATACCCTCAGAAATGTGGCAAAACTGCTTTGACTTTGTTTAACTCATGGTTCAGGCGGTTGTAACTGTGCATATGAGTTCAAGGAGAGTACCTTGAAAAGTTGTGAACATTTGAAGGCGATGCTATTATTCCTTCTATACCATTTCAGATATTTAACAAATGACCCTGATAGTACATGTGATAGTTATGGTGGCACTGGCGATAGTAGTAGTAGCTGCAAAAGTAGAAGTCGATAGTGTTGCTGCACAATGCATTAGATGCCAAGAATGCTTATGGTTTTTTGGTTTTTTAAAATACATTAAATGGATACAAAGAATACTGAAAAGAATTTGATTGACACCACATAGTGTAAGTATTGTAAGCTTCTTAACTCATACATTTTACCCAGAACGATATTTTTCCCATTATGTCAGTCATACTCATACTGTAACATTTTCAATCATCAGGTATGTTTGATAGGACATTTCCAAATTTGAAAATGGTTTAAATTATACTGATTCTGCTTTCCCTGATTTTGCTCAGTCATGTAAATTTTCCACAGGAACATGAAAAGACAATGAAGTGCTTGGATGATTCAGGATATGATCGGACCCAATGTAAAGACTTCTTTTAAATTATCGCATTTGCCGCAAATTCTGGGTAATTATTATATTTTTAGTTTGTTTTTTTTATGTTTCAGACCTAATTATTTGGAGATGTTTATGTTCAATTTAGAAAAAGAACAACTGAATATAACAAGCCATGAGGCATATATTACTGCACTATGGTTGTGTGACAAGATAACTAGGTTAATTACATGTACTGTACTTTAAATTAGAAAAAATAGCTATCTATGCATATATTTAATCTCTGATTTCATAAGACTGCTTTGTGTGATAGTGTTAGTCATTTCTTTGAAGAATATCCATATCTTCTCATGTTGTTGTTGTTGTTACTGATACAGTAACGCTCGGATGTAATTTGTTCTTTCGGCCCAATACCATGTACTGGTATCTGCAGGTGTTTTCCATCTGCTATAGTGTTCCAAGTATCATGTTTTTTCGGGAGGTAGTTTATCGCGTAGGTCTTTCAATTTGTGGCATGCAAATAGGTGAGGCGTCACAGTTTCATGGGGTGGTCACAAAGAGGACACAATAAGGGCATGTTCAGGATTTATTCTGTTTAGATGCATGTTTAGCTGTATGTGGTGTGTTCGGAGTCTGAAGATGATGATTTGGTCTTTTCGTTTAAGTTGGTTGATGTTGTCATTTGTTTGGCAGGGGTGGCCATATGTCGGTATAAATCTCTTCCAGTCTTTCCCAAAGCCCAGCTGTTCATCCAGTCCTCTTTGCTGTTAATTTTGATGATTCGTTCGCGGTCTGCATTGTAGTTTTTGTGTTTGGTTGTTCTTATCTAGATCCCCTTGGCGAGAGTGTCTGCTTTGTCATTTCCTGATGTGTCTACATGTCCAGGGATTCACTGCCTATGTGATATGTTTTAATTAGTTGGTCAGCTTCTAATCGTGGTTGTCTGAGATCAGATCTCTGGCAGTTGTTGAGAACTTGTTGGACAGACATTGCATATGTAAAAATGACGATATCTGATATTTTAGCTGGAAATGTACTGAAAATAGTGTTGAGGTGGTAGAGTACTGTTTCTATGGCTGCTGCCTCTCCTTCAAAGTTGGTACATTTTTCTCCGCAAGCTCCAGAGAATTCATCAGAGGTGCCATCTGGGTATTGGATGTAAATACGATACCCTGCATTTGATGTTGCTTTGAAAGCTGACCCATCTGTGTATATATGGATCCAGCTGTCAGGGTAGTCATCAATGTTTTTTGTGATGACATCGTCAGGGTTAGCGGACCTGATTTCGTTTTTTGATTGTCAATCAGTTGAATCAGCTCCATCTTGATTTGAGGCTCTTTGAATATGATATTTGGTGGGTCTCTGTTAACCCATGGTGTTTCTTTTCTTTGTTCTGGGAGATGGTGTCTTTCTTTTAGCTCCATAGCATGATGTAGTGGTGATTTCTGCTTTATTCTATATTTTGATCGTCAGTTATCGACAATTTTTCTGTTTGGATGGGTGGAACTCATCCTTTTCTTCTTTCATATACCTCTAATACTGCTTTGTCCCTGCGCATGTCGAGAGGTTCCACATTGGTATGTATTTCACACGCAGCTGTGGGGGTTGATCTCATGCCTCCACTAAAAAACGTAGATTATTGTTTTGGACCCTGTCCACTGTCATCAGGTTGGATTTGCTACATAAGCTTAGGATAGAGCTGCTATACTCGAGGGATGGGCGAGCATATCCCAATTACAGGTTTATAAGGGTCTGTTTATCTGATCCCCATGAGGAACTTTTTTAAAAGATTGAGTTTTCTTACACCTTTAGCTTTGATGTTGCATGTGTGCTTTTTTATGGTTAGCTGATGGTCTAGTTGTATACCAAGATATATTGGATTGCTCTCTTTCTCAATCTGTTCACCATTGCTGATTAGTTTTAGGTTGAGTTTGGCAAAACCTTGTGGCTCTTTGTGAATATGGTGTAGACTGTTTTAGATGTATTAATTTTTATCTTCCATTTCCGACAATACTCATCAAGTCTCTTCAGGTTTTCATTCATTTTCCGAGCTGCTATTTTGGTATTTCTGCTTGTTTCCCATATTGCCAAGTCATCTGCGTATAGGGCTGTTTCATACTTGAGCATATTTGAAAGGCTATTGATGTAAACAAGAAACAAGGTGCAACTTATTGATGAACCCTGTGGTAAGCCTTCTTCAAGAACTTCATCGGACAAAATTACATTGTTCATTTTCGTTTGTAATGTTCGGATCTCTTCTCATAAATATATTGAATTTATATTATGAATTACCATATCTGTATGGGGTTCACTTGTATGAAATCTAATCCCCCTCTAATGCTTTTGATTTGATTTACCCACATCCACAACTAAGGTGATCTCAGGGGTTTTAGTGGGATTTTTTATTTTGCCCGGGCTGTCCTGTAGACAGGCAAGGGATATTTAACGTGCACAGTGTTGTGATCTGCACACAAGACCTCCTTTTTATTATCATTCTCTGATGGGGCTAGATGGATCAACAGATTTTACTCAATAAAAACGAGAAAATCTTACAACCGTCTGAACTCGAACCCGCAGCCTTTTGGTAGAAAGATTGACACTTTATCAATGGTCTGCAGTCGCCACCCATATGATATCAATAATACTATTGATACTCATGCTATTCTTGCATAAAGGGGACCAAATTACTACACTGGAAAATTAATGGTCAAAAACATTGTTATTCCTTTTACTGCCCGTAGTAAATATTTGTTTGTTCAATTAAATTATAAATTGAAACATTTCCTCTTAGATATAGAAACACAAGCTCCAAAGGTGCAGGTCATCTGTAAATAAAGGATAACCCTGAACCATGAATGTCTACATGTCTTTATCTTTATTTTAAACTCATGCCTTTGTGTATGTGTGTGGCCTATCTTAGAGATCCATGACTTCTTTGTAAATGAAAACTTAATTCATAGTAGGTCCAGATTGACAGTAACTAAAAAGACATTGAAAATACATCCCAGCTCTGGACAGCAACCAATTAAGTGGGGGACTTGGTAGTCAAGAGGCAAAGTGTCGGCCTGTCAACAAAAAGGTTGTTGGTTCCAAGGTTGAAACATTTTTTTCGAATAAACATACCCCCCTGGTCCTGGTAGGTGGATCGACACCTAGTCCCATTGGAGACGGCAAATAAAAAGGGGATCCCTTGGCTGTTTACATGGTAGTCTGGGCAAAATTAAAAGTCCTACTCAAACCCCAGAGATTTCCTTTTTTGTGAATGTGGGTAAAATCAAATAAAAAACCACTCATTAACTGTATACAAATATATATATATATATATATATTAGCAGACATCCAAGTTCTAAGGCCAGAACGTAGCACCACTGTATCAGTGTAAGGCTTGTTTAGGATCTACAACCAGAAGTGAAATTACGAGAGAAAATAATTGAAAGGAGATCTATTAATACAATTTTGAATTGTCATTTATTTTTGTGAACTCTTTTTTTTCTCCCAAAGGCCAGAGTTGAGTCAGATCGCAAGAAAAGGGGACTTGTTCCTCATCTTCCAATTCCAAGTGAACGTGAATCAATCAAAAAGATTACCAACACTTTTTAAGTTGAGAACAATTTAAGTTCCTAGAATAAGAATGAATTTGTTTGAATTTATATATTTGGTTTAGGTTTGTTAATAAATATTGATTGTGGTTGTAATTATGAATCAAGCGTTCAGGTCTGTTGACAGGTAAAGTTAGGCTCTCAGAACCAGAACATATTTTCATAAGAAGGCAATGGCTGCTGTATTTTACATGTTGCTCTTTCTTTGTTCCTTTACACGGCCCTTATTATTTGTTCCAGTGAGGTCCTGGTATGCTCGAAAATTTTATCTTTATATATTATATCCTTCTTTAATATATAGACTCATTCAGAAGATTTGCTGAGTGTTTGCATCATTTTAGTTTTAGTATTAGTCTAGCTAGGCAAAAGCTCACCAATTCCCAGTCCTACAATGACAATAGTGATTCATTGTTATTATTTCTAAAATTACTGTTGTATGGTTCTAATTCTAAACAAAACCAAGTTTTAAAAAGCTTTAATGGATGAAGTTCATCAAAATCTATCACCTATGAGGTAAAAGTTTTTGGTGTAAATAAATCCAGTAGAGGCAAAGACATGAGACATGTCCCTAATGTGTTTGACCATGTGTGGCTTTAAGATGTCGTTCCTGGAAGCTTATATCAAACCTACCACTACCATACACATTTGCTTAAAGATTCAAGCTATTTATATTTATTAAATCTAGATTGAATACTTAAACCAGTGTAATCAAAGTGAATATGTATGCTTGAGAGCATGTATGTGAGAGAGAAAGAAAGGTGAAAAAGTCAATGGGAGGTTAAATAAATAAATGTTTTTAAAACAAATGTGATTATGTTGAGTTTTTTTCTTCCCATAATTGATTATTTATCGTAATTTTTTGTCAGTCATACCATAGGAAGCCAGAATTTAGTTCAACAATGTATTTATTCATTTATGAATATCAGCTACTCTTTTCTTTCCCATCCTGGCCTTTTGCTTCTCTTGAGTTGCTGAATCACTGTGCTAAGCAGGTCTTTTTTCTGTGATCAGTACACATGTGACCACCCCCATTAGACAGGTTGCAGAAATGCCAATGTGGCCCAATTTATAGAAGACTTGAGATTCCTCTGTACACAGTAACCTCTGAGGAAGAACAAAATGGAGAGGGCGGGTGAATAATATTAATTGATTTCATGCCAAAACAATATAAACAAATGTGATTCTTACACTACTACAACGATTACAATAATTTAGTTTAAGAATAATTATAATTACTACTGCTACTATTTTAACTACTACTACAACAATGACAAATATTACTATTTCTATTACTACCACTTCAACTTCTACTACTCTACTCATAGACCTACTTTACAACTACTGCTACTACTTCTAGCATAGCTATAACGACGACTGTTACTATGACCACCACACAAGTAATAACAGCAAAAACTATCTTTCATATAAACATGCGCATGTAGTCCACTTATGCCTTATTCATAATTCAGTCCAGGAGAAATGATTTCACGTGATTATATTTTTTATGAGCACATTGCTTCTTCTGGCTAGTGTTTCATGGAGATATAATATTATATGCTCTCTTAGATCAAAATCTTGCCTTCAATAGAACTTAAGAGGTTTTCTAAAGCACAGTGCATGACTGGTAATACAGAGGTGAGTAGAGGATTATATCCCAGTGAGAGCATGCAAGTATTTACTTACTATTATAGAGACTTGACAGATGAATAAGAGTAGTTCATAGTCATACATTGGTTGTTAGAAAAGAGAGCAGAATAACACAAGAAGAGATGATGAAAAAAAAAGATAAGTTTTTAAAAATTTGAGATTAGTGTTCTGTTCAGTATCACTATCAGCACTAAGACTTTTTTGTCAGGCTGACAACCAGCCCTTGATCCTCAGAACCCACTCCTGTCAGAGTTATTGTTGGCAATCTTTCATACTCTCCTCAGTGTAAACTTTTATTATATAAATATATAATGTGAACAATAGAAGACATCAAGCCAACTTGACAATGTTCTGAAGATCATTGTGACTGTACATATATGAGTGTCCTACATGTAATCATTTTCCAACAATTTCCCAATTTAATCCCAAATTATAAAGAATTCTTCTATCATAAGATTACAAGCCATAAAAATGGATTAAAAGATAAACAAGCTAGACACTTTTTCTTTAACTGTGACCCTGGTATTCGATGGGACCTTTAATTAAGTCCTTGCAACCCTTTACTATTACAATTTACACTCAAGTTTTATTACACTTTGGATTCAATCAATCCATTAATGAAATAGATACAGTGACTACATGACCATGGAAGAATAGCATCAAATGTAATGAGCCGCACTTTAAAAACTTTGACATCAACAGTAAAATATAATAAACACAAACCTGGTTTGTTTTTTAACTCACCTCAGATACTGATGTGATGATAAAAGATGCAATAAGAGAAAAAGTAACAGCCACTGATGGAATTGCATTTTTAAGAGGGCGGTAATCCGTTGTTTTAAAGAAGTGCTGAATGTACCAGATGCTGTGGAAATGTAAAAAAATAAATAAATATTCATTCTTAAATTCCAGTTATAGTACAGTAGTTACCGTACACGCCTAAAAATGCCCAGTGCTTGGGAAGTAGAAAAAACAGGCATTTATGGGAAAATTGGTCAGGGCAAAAAAATTGGGGGTGGTCAATGGACAGACAAGGATAAAATCTAAAAAGTTTACATAAAATTGAATGCCAGAGGGCGGTTGACCATGTTGCAAACTTTTTGAGAAAAGTTTTCATTTTGTAATAAAAATGCCATTTTTACATTACACAATATGTTATTTTTCAAATTCTTTTTTTTTACATATCCAAAATATCTCAATTTCCCCACATCACACTTTAGATATTAAATAGAAAAACAATCTGCATAGGTTTTGAGTGATTTTATTCATAACTAAGTGAAGAGATAGATTTTTGAAAAGTGTGTCAAAATCCACAATGGCGGCCGTTTCCATAACAACCAAGACTCTGTAAACTTGTCAATGATATAAGATGACTATCTTTTGACAGTTACTCATACATACATGTATATGTACTTAAAGGAAAAATCCAAACTCAAAAGCAAACAAAATCACTTTAGAAACCCCCAACCCCTAAAGGAGAGGTAAATGATAATGATTCGGCATAATGACGTCATAGTCATACTCATAGGGAGAGAGAAAGACTGCAATGTTTGGCCAGAAATATATGATAGACCATGTGTGTGTCAGATGATGTGAAAAGAGTATCGACTTAATTTTAAAAGGATGTTGGCATTAGTGGAGCCCACCATATTAAAAACAGTTCACTTTTATTGTATAACCGTTTTCATAGGAGGCCAAGGACACAGTTCGAAGAGTTTTTATCTTAAGAGATATTATTTACCATGAATGTGTAGATAAATCAGGAGGTATTCTAAGTAGACGAGAATCAGGTTGTGATAATAATCTTGCGTGTAGTAATAATGTACATGTATTATGAATAAGTTTCACCGCTGAAGTAAATTACCTGTGCAGGATTCTTGCCCCCATATTTAGGCAGTTTGCTAAAATGAATCCAACACTTCCTATCACTGAAGTCAACAGCCAGGATGAGAATAAAAAGAGGGCAGAAAACAGCAGCATTTTGCGATTGTACCTGGTAACAATAAAAAACCAATCATGACAGTTTTAAAAACAACATCAGTTTTGTCCGTGTATGAAAAGTAAGGAACAATACAAGTTATAATGTAAAATTTGACTAATAGAAATATGTTGAGCCTATTATCAAATGAAACATATAAGAAAGAAAAAAAAACAACAAAACACAGGGTGCTGCTTCACAATGTTAAGAATAACTTACTTATCAACATCTTCCTTAGCCATAGCAGCAAAAGTAAAGGCCTCTGTGACTCCATTGATTGCAATGACCAGTACATAACCACAATACCATTTCAATAATGAGGGGCCTATGAAGGAAGTAGAAAGAAAAAAATCTCAATACGGGCTGGTCATTTTTGTTTTTAAACCGCAATCTATTTTCTGCTTAGTTATAAATATTCATGTTGAATGAAATATGTTTGCTCCTTTAACAGCTTGTATGTCACCGTCTTTTCTCATCAATGCACATCCTTAACTTAAGAGACAAGAAAGAAAACTATGAATGATGTCTTTATAATTGGGAAGCTGTGATGTGATTTGCTTTATAACCAGTCATTTTTTAAATACACGATCATATTTTGGACATCTTAGAAACACTTTTAATCTGATAGAGCTTTACTTTGAGTATCACTCTAAATCTTTTCAATCTATATCGGATCCTTGTAAATGTGTAACAGTAACTAACAGCAATGCAGACGGAGAAGTAGTATGTTAAAATGTTAGTCTGATGCACTTTGCAGGCGGCTACACTCAATACTCGCCAAATCTTTAAACATCAAAAACGGTCATTTAAACAAATGACACACTAGATTATAACAATATTAGTATCATGTTGGCATGCATACATTTTTACTGGAAGTGGAATGCTATGAAATCATCCTTACTTTTACATGTACCATAAGATTAAGATAGCCTATAAATTCCTCAAGAAGTAAATGAGACTTTTAGAACTTACCATTTCCATCAGTAAGAGCAGAGCCACCATATAACTGGAGTGCCAGAAAAGGAATTTGAATAACCAAACACAACAATAATGAGTCCAATGAGAGACACCAATTTCAGCACAACTCCCAAAACTCTGGCACACAGCTGTAATGAATCCTGAAACAAGTTTTTATATTCTATTATCAGTAATTATTAGTAGAATATGTACACTAGGCACAGCCACTTACCATAGAATTACTGACCCCACAAAATTAACAGTATCATTGTTACAACTTTACTGATTGGCCAAGGCGATACCTATTTGGTCTAAGCGAATGCGTACAGAAAATAGGGCCACCACATCACATTGCCGTGTCACAATGAGGCCGACAATACTTTACAGTATTGCAGGTCAGCACAGTTAAGCTTCTGACCTCAGTTACTGAATGCATGCTCCACATGGCCTTTGTTTTCCGACCGCAGCCTTTTGTGTTTGCAGCCGCTGCCATTTGTCCTCTGTTCCTCAAAATGTGTCATTTGTTGCTTATATTTAATTGTTGTTTTGTATCAACTGTTTGCTTAGTAGAAGTTAAATTAAATATAAATGTTTCTGAATTTTAATTTGATTTGATTTTACCCACATCCAGAACATTGACAAAGGTGATCTCAAGGGTTTTGATAGATTTAAAATTGTTTTTGCCTGGGCTTCCCTGTAAACAGCCATGCCCACTTAATTATATAGAATAAAAATCTCTGAATTGTATGACATTTGAATGTCAATGAGGCATTTAGCTCCTACTGCCAATCTGTCCCATGAAGCATTATGCGATCTCCCAGATCGGTGGTAGCTCTTTTGCGTGGCTGTTTTTACTAGTGTTATTCAATGTATAGTGACAGCAGAAGACATACGCGCTTTACTTCAACACTTAAATGTTATCTAGCTAGACATGTGAATCAAATATGATTAGATTTATTTAAATATACATCATAAAATTGTGGGAAAATAGTTGCTATGGCATCTTCGGCATCCTATGCGTGTCATTTCACAACTTGCCCTTGCCAGTGCCAGCCGGGAGAGCAGAGCGCTAGATCTATTTATTCGTACATGTACTTGTATTTTCACGCTTTCGAACTTTAGAAATCTAGAGCGCTCAAATCCGACTATATCTTGTGTTGCCTATGAATCTAATTAATAATTGATATTTTTATATATCACTCTTGTAAATAAATATGTTATATCTCCCTGCGTCTATATCTATTTACAGAAGGTTCTAGTTTTGGATGTAGATGTTCTTCTGTCCAACGAACAAATTGAAAAAAATAGGACATGAAAAAAAAATCAATTTGGACTTGTAGTAAGGTTAATATAATAATTTATTAGAGAATTTGAGAATTGAAAACAGACTTTACAAATATACTAAATTATATTTTATGAATAAGGATCAAAATGTAAAACTACAGGAACGTTTAGCTCGTTTCAGGCATTCCCGATTAGACCACGTAATTAGAATGTTATGTACTACTACTCTATCATTTCTAATTCTAGAGTTTTTGTTATAATCATTACCGGTGGTCATCCTGTTCATTCTCCTTCTCTTATTATTAATAATTATCATCACCACAAATGTTAGCATTATTATTTACAAAAGTAGAATGATTATTAACAAGAGTAGAAATGATAGCACTAGCAGTAGTTATGCTTCTTTTGTAATAACATTATTATCTATGAATTATGATGTGGGGTACTCCCTGCCCTCGTATTTTACTATAATGAGCCTCGTATTTTACTATAATGAAAGAAGGGCTTCAGGCTCCACACAAAAGAGTTACCAGCGATCTGTGTTTGAAACAAGGGCAGATATTTTTGCGCTAAACGTCCCATTATCAGCAAACAAGCAAGAAAAGGACATCGAAACGAAAGGGAAGTCACTCATAACTTAATTCCATAATAGTATTAAAGAGTTATTGGATATAAAATATAACTTGATCAATGAAAAGATACACATAGTGGCCGTGGTATAGTGTTCATGCTCTTTGCTTTTCAAAGATTTAAGATCTATCAGTGTTAGGAATCCTTACAAAAGATTTTTATTTTTTTCAATTTATAAAATGGATAAACAGTGTCTAAATTTTACTTCTGATGAAGCAGCAAACACAAAACATTATGATGAAGTCCTATTTCATGTCAGTAATTTCCTATGTTATTTATGTATCACTATTCGTGTTAAGATCAAACAACAAAATAATTTCTAGTGGAAATGAAAAAGAAAGTCTTCTACTTCCACTAAGAGTTGAGAGATTTTCAAGCCTGTAAAATTAGCCTGTTAAAGTTAAAGAGCTACCAAACCTGTTGATGATAAAAACCACTTTTTATTGAAAAGGAAGGAAAGAGTTAGAGTCTATGGTGATGGAAATATTAAGAAAGTTTATAAACGGGATAGAAAGAGCTTACAAGGTATTATTTCATAGATGAGATGAACTCAAGGAATTTTAGCAAGTGAAATTAAGGCAGCTTTGTGTTAAAATGAAAGTACAAAAATGAATAAACCAAAAAAACAAAAAAAGAAGAAGAAATAAGGTATACCTAAGACAATTAAGTGGATAACATAAACAAGGCACTTGGACCACATTAGATCAACCCTGTAAAGTTGTATTTAAAAAGTTGGGGGGGGGGGGGGGGGGGGTGGGGAAGGAAAGGATCAAACCAGTTATTATTATATAACTTTTATCTACAAACCATACTTGATTTTGTTTTTCAGCAGATTGTCCTCGTGTCATTGTTAATGAGAAAAATAAGTAACAATTTTCTTCAATGGGCAAGAAAATGAAACGTGCATGAAGTGAACCAAGGTTGTTGATGACATCATAAATTCCTGCAAAAATACAAAAATCATGAAATGTAAATAAATCTAGATAATGTTTTGTACCAGTAGGCCCACCAGATCCCTTTGATAAGGAAAGTAAGAATTTGAGACGATTGAATTTTCTCACATCAAACTACTTTCTAATTACACTCAAACCTTGTTATACCATCAACTGTTATGCCAATAGTAACTTGGCCTTACAAAGGGAATGGTGTTATAACAAAACGTCCTCAGGCAAGATTACCAAAGGAAAGATAACCAATGCTTATATAAAATTCTAGTAGATCTACAAGAAAAGGGGATTTGATTTATTGCAGTTTATCCTGTCCACCATATGTGATTATCTCAGGGTGAGTTAAGAGGAAAAGGCAAGATGAAAGGATAAGTGAAAGACTGAAAGGAAAGAAGTAGGACCCACCAGTATTATCTACCAACTGTCAAATTCACGTACTGGGGGGAAAGTTAAGTCTGATAAAACAATGTAGACTCGCAGTACCGGTATGTAAAAAAAAAGGTTACTGTTGTACACTGTCTCGTACAGTACATCCCTTTGGGACCAGAAAATTAGTTCTGAAATAAACGTTTCGGGAATATCGTGGGAGTACATATGTACAAAAAAGGATCTTGGTTGGAGCTTAATCTGAATTCCATGTTATAGTTGAACACGTATTTGGGGACTACAGGCTGTACTGTAGTACTAGTAGTAGGTAGGCCTAACAATACATTACACATCCGTCTAGATTCTATAAGCCCAGAATTTTGTAAAGTGAGAGAGGAGTGGTGAATTGCGAATAGGATGAAACATGACACACATGGCACTGATGTTTTTGTGTGTATTTCTTCTGTGATCTTTGACCAAGCCGAACTAGATTTTATCCACTCAAGTCACTTGGGGTTGGAGGCAGTGAGTGATGCACGTCAGCGGTACAACAGATTGTATTTTACATTATTTATTAAGGAACTAGTTGTTAGTGCCACATTATTGGCGGATGGCAGACAATGAGTACATTTTGTTTTTGTGTGTATACTATCTAATGCGACCAAATATGAAAAGTTGACAGTAAGCAGGAATGGCAGTTTAGCAGGAGGCCGTAGAGTGAATTTTGAGTGTGTACGGTTAATGTCTGCATAAAGTCTATCATAATTATGATTTTACAGATTGTATGGTTCTCCTTGTGAGGGTATGATGATAAATTCAATTTTTCTCTTTTTCTTCATTGTTGTTTTGAACCACTAAGAAAGAAATTATCTTATTCAAGTCTAATGCTTATACATGTAATATTACAGAAAAAGCTTACCTTATCAAAAATAAACCACTCACCTTGATCACTAAAACTAAGTACATCAAAAAATGTCATGACATATTTTTCACCTGAAATAGAAAGACATACAGATTTACACAGGTGAACAATAATCAAATCATAAGCAAGTCTGAATAATATATCAATATTGTAACATTTCTCATCACATACTTAGAATAGATAAGTTTCTGCTTTTCACCTTCATGAGAATACAATACAATAATAGGAATACATATTTGGCAATAACAACAAAAAGAAAGTGTGCCAGATTCAGCCTCATGTAAATTCCATTTCTGTGAAAGAACAACTCACAACAACAAACAATTAAATCTAACTTGACATCAAAACTCTTGTCAGATTTTAACCATCAATCAAAGTCTCTTCAAATTCAATTTGCTACATCCCGTATAAGTGATAAAAAATTACATCAAACTTTGCTGCACAGTTGTTTCCCCCAGATATATTACATTATATAGTACATGTACGTAGATGTCATTTTTCAAAAGGGATGCTTTGTTATGAAACTTTTCTTTTTCTTTTCACTTTTATTAGTATTCATACTGAGATCTCAAATGCCTTTGTAAAATATGTTCAATGTCGCTATGACTCATGACCAAACCAAATTTCTCTGTACGAAGACAAATAAAAGGTTCTATTCTATTCTACATCAGTTTTCTTAACAGTAAAAGGATTTCAGCTCATATTTACCTTCAGTCAGTATCTGCTTCAAAAATGACTGCTTGAAAAAACTCCAGGTAAGACTGGCCAATTGCATATCAATAAACGGCTGTAAAACCACAAAATCAGAAACATTAATACAAAAGGATGCTTTAATGAAAAAGGAACATGTTACGTAGAAGAACGAATTGTGATTTGATCCTTCCACAAGAGTGTGTGAACTCACAATAATGCACAAAATTTAACAATGTTCCTGATAGAATGCGAAATAAAAGTTTAGCCATAAGTGTTGGATAAGTAAATCAATGTCAAGAAATTTGTTTGTTTGTTTATAATATATATATATATATGTTTCATTGAAATTTACCTTGATTACCATCAGCCGTGATATCAGGGTGAATTAAAAGGATTGATTGACTGAAATTTACCGCATCCACCACATGCAGTGATTTCAGGGTTAACTAAAGGAACAGCAAGATGAAACACAAATCAATGAGTGAAAAGAAAGGAGGAGGACCAACCAGTAAAACCCACCAACCATCCACCAATTAAGCGGGAACAGCAAGATGAAAGTCAAGGGAAAGAGTGAAATGGAGGAAGTTGGATCTACCAGTAGCACTTGCCAATCACCAACAATTTAACGGATTGACAGAGACAGAAACACTTCCACACACCCACAGAAAGAGATAAAGACAAAAGCTGAGAAAGACAGATATATAGAGAAAGAAAGAAAGCTTGAACGTGAAGGCTTCTTGTTATCCATATGATATCATTACAACACATAAAAAAGAGTAAATTCCCTGATAATGACAAGCAGATCCATTCACTCTCTGCCTTACCTTGTTCAGCAGTTTTTGTGGGAAAAAATCTGTTAGTGTTCTCAGTGGAAATCCATCATCCCGCTTTTTGATTTTTATGTGTATAGTAGATAAAAAATGAATAATAGCAAAATGTGTATACGATACTGGAACAAATCTGAAAAAGAAGAGGGATATCATTATATTGATAGTCTACATCCTCAACAGTTAAACATGTATGAATCAAAAAAGTACTAAAAATCAATCAATCAAAAATAAGACCATAAAATGGTTATAAAAGAAAGAGGATAACCGAGTTTACTTTTAAAATTCAATTTGAAACATTGACCCATTAACATTTATAGAAGAAAAAGTGATAAAGAAAGAAATGAAGCAATGCTTGAAAATTTACAGTAGTACTCAGTTCTATCATATTATGACAGACTGATTCCATATTTATTTTACAAGAATTAGTTTTAAATCCTTCAGTTTCTGTGTCCTCTTTCTACAGAAAAAAGATATCTCAAATTATTTTATATCAATTCGTTATTTCAAACCGTAGAGGATGACTGTATTTATCATTTAAAACTATCTTTATACTAACCAAATGTAAGATATCTACAATAACAAAACAAAACATAATTATATTAATTTATATCAAGGACTCCTTTGGCTTTAGACACAATATTATGAACACTCACCTGAGCAATACAAAAAGTTTAAAATTCCACCTTGTGGGTGAAAATAAATTAAAGCCACTGTAATAAAGCATTTCAAAGCTTGAGATAAGCCCAGAATCAAAACCTGCAGAAATAAATTTAAAAAACATAAATAGATGTAGAAAGCACTCTGATATCAGAGGGAATGAATGTAATGCAACACAGTTAAAGGGGGGGTACATGGACTGGCGAGTTTTGGACCAAAAGGTTGATTTTCTGTTCTTTGCATAATTCGGATAGAATGATCATTTATCTACAAGTTCATGGCAGAAAAATGTCCATATGACGTATAATATTTTTTTACAAAATATTTTGTAGGCGATGGCAGGTAAAAACAATCAAAATTTTGAACACTGACTAAAAAAATGGCAGTAAAAATCCATATATTGGCGGTTAATCGCCAAATGTGGCAACACTGACTTTGACCTAGTTTCTGCCGTCACCGATCAACGGGTCTGCCCATCGATGTGTGATATAAGAGGCATTAACGCGTCAGTGTGTATGTAAACATGCGCACAAGCATAGGATATAGAGGAAAAAAACAATGCCAGAGACTGTCGAAAGAGTAAGAGGGTTTTACAACAAGGGAAACCCGCCTCAAGCATTTGTTTTGTGTTATTTTCTTTTGATTTTTTTACTTGCATTTTTCTCAAAATGTCGTTTTTCCACACTAAAATTCCATCTCCTCCGCCATTTACTGAACGATTTGTATTATATTTGGCACACAAGTTCCTCTTGTCAATGTTGATAGAATGACGTCGTTTTTAAAAAACATATTGTCAACTTTTTGAGAATTTTTTTGGGTAATAAAAAAATGCCGTTTTTGTACATTCATAATATATAGTATTTTCAAAAATTCATTAAAAAAAAAACTATTCAAAATATCAAAGAAACTTGACATCCTCTAGATATTGAATGGAAAAGACGATCTGCACAGGTTTTGAGTGGTTTTATTCATAACTAAGGGAGGAGGTAGATTTTGAAAATTGAGTCAAAATCCAAGATGGCAGCCGTTTCTATGGCAACCAAGGATGCTACAAACTTTTCAAAGATATAGGATGACTGTATTTTGACAGTTACTTATGTACATACTAAAAGCAAAAACCTTAAATCAAAAAGCAAAAAGAGCAACTTACACATATTAAATAAAAGAAATGCTAAAACAACACTTGTAGAGTACATGCTTCCAACAAAGCCTGAAAACTCCCAATAATTATATCGACTATGATCTAAAATAACAGATCTGGATCTATGTTTTCTATCTAAAACAGGTAAACTAAAGAAAAGGCCCCATGCTCAGTGTTAGTGTTAAGCATGGAGTAATCAAGAAGAGAGTCCTCATTTTTCTAGGTCTATGACATATGCGGTAATTTGCCATTGCTTTCTATGTCAACTATACTTTCATCAAGTCTGAACAGACTAACTACCCATTTCACCACTGGGTTGACTATGGGGCAAGAAAAAACATACCCAGACTGGGGATTGAATTCAGGTTAATTGCGTGCCATCACAATCTCTACTAAGCTACCAACCGTTGATCCAGACATTTATAAACTAAATACATATGTTCAGCTTAAATTGCTTCCACATGTTCAGGCATATTAAGATAAAAATTTCTATTGATTAATTTTTGCATAAAATAAATTCAACACTGTTTCACATATGTCAAAGCACTCTGCAGTCATGCAAGCCAATGGAACAATTAGAATTTCCGAGTCCATGTCAAAGTTTACAAGGTAGAACTAGAACAGATCATTAATTTATTTCTTAAATCCTGCATCTTCCAATCTTTTAAAATCTGCATCAAAATTCAGTGAGCTCTTTCGTGATTGATGTGCCACTTTTCCACCAAATTTTGTGACAGCAGTTAATAGTTTTCTCAAAGCCATTTTAACAAACAAATAACATTTCTGTTAGAGGTAATTTCAAAGATTCAGACAAAATCTTAAAACTCATTCATTAAAACATACTTCACAACAAACATTTTCGCTGAGTAAAGTAACTACATGAAATGCTACATAAAAATCTAACCAGCACCAACCAATACAGGTAAACATATATATAATATTCAAAGAATAATGTTGCTGTTTTTTTCATTTGATTTGCTTTGATGTCATTTTTTTCAAACAGCTTAACAGATTCTAAGATCTATTATTTATTTGGGAAGGGGAAGAGAGAGAATTCAATCTTAAAATAAATTGCTTTAGATGTGTCTCTGGTGTATGCACATTTCATTAATCAAACCCTTCTTTGGATTAAAAATAAGTTGAACAACAAAACATTTCATCATCAAAGTCAAAGTAGTGTTAAAAAATACAAGAGCGCAGCAGCAACATTTACTAATCATAGAAAACACAAAAATCTTTATTCATGAATACATTAACATATAATTATATAAATGAACTATTTACCTTTAGTTTAACAAACATAAAAGACTGTCCGATGACAAACAATGGCTCAGCCAAAACTTCAATTGAACAAGAAAAGGCAAAACAAAACACTCCCAGGGGATAGCCAGCAGTGAGGGGTTGCTCTAGAAGATATACCCATATAAGACTCAACAAAACGCTACACAGTACTGCCAATGGGAACCTGTGTAACAAACAATAATTTGAAAGAAAAAACAAAACATGAAAAAGAAAAACATTCACATCAATCAACAATTAAGAAGGTATGAAAATAATCATTTTTATTGCCACACTTACTATTGCTCTCCTAATTCACAACATATGCTTCAAATTTTGTTTAATCATTTGTTCAGTTTGTGGTAAAAACTACACAACATGCTAAAGAAAAGTGACAATGATAACAGTAAACTCAACAATGCTTTTCACAGCAATAACAGGGGCTCCTTACAAGGAATTATTCTTTTTTTCTTCTTTACTTAATATACTGAAAGAAAGATTTTTAAAAAAGGAGAGGGTGAGAGAGAGAGAGAGAGATAAAGAGAGAGAGAGAGAGAGAGAGAGAGAGAGAGAGAGAGAGAGAGAGAGAGAGAGAGAGAGAGAGAGCGAGAGAGAGAGCGAGAGAGAGTGGGGGGGGGGGGGAATACAAGAGATTAGAAAACATTTATAGGGTACATATAGTTCGCAAACAGAAAAATCAGCATGTAATATGGAATAGATAAGATAGTGTCAATTAATTTTGTCACAGGAAATACTTCAACAATGTTCGTAAAAAGCAAGTTTCTCCTACGTGCACCACAGGAGGTTGATGACTTGTTTCCAATTCCATCTTTCTCCTTGCTGAGGCAAGCCCTTTCAAACGCTTCTTTGGCTAAAAACAATGATGTGGAGTAAAGGAGGTAAGCCTGATAAAAAGAAAGAAAAAAAAAGACAGTGTGAGAAAGAAGAATTTTGAAACAAACTTAAATTCATGAAACTTCTCCTGTGGACATCAAATTCTTTCCAGAGAACACAAGTTTGGAGTGTTGCTGTAATAGGAGATGTCGTTGGTGAATTAATAGTGTGAAGACACTCATGAGGTCGCTTAGTACAAAGCAGATATTGAGAATGTTTCAACTGAACCCACAGAAAAGGGGCCTTGCCCCATTTCCAAGAATTAAAAATAAAATAAATAATTTATCTTGTTATGTTTTATATACTTCTATCATACAATTGAGACTTAAGATCTCTCAATTTAGGCAGAATGCCTTTATAAGTTAAGTTAATATACATGTAAATATGTGAAACGGGCTGTTTATATATATTACACTCTAATCCCTGTCTTAAGTTAGGAGCAAGTGAATATTTCATTAAGGAAATAAAACAAGGGAAAATATCAGCATAATAGATTGATTAACTTTACAAGGTGTTCTACCGCTTAGATATACTTTTGTGAAATGATTTGCCAGAGGATGTGAGACCTAGGAAATACGCTATGGAACATGGACCAAAAAATTACTATATTATCGTCAGCAATGCTGAATTGCATTATGAGCAAATATTACAATTGCCTTTCATTTATGTCTTCCTATTTATGCAAATAGCTGTTGTTCAATACAATTGATATTTTGAACGTCTCCCTCTTTTAATATCATTATAAAATATGGTAAACTCTAGAATGATAAACTTTCAGACAATACATTGTGGAATTACAGCTAGCAAAACAACTTTGTTTTTAGGGAGTGACATGAAAGGCCGGAAATAAGTAGCATGGTAATAATGGTATAATTAGTATAGCTTGCAGGGGCACTTACCTGACATTGACAACACCAAGGGTTTCTTGTGACACTGTACGCAATATGAACCCATTAAGTATAAACGTTGTGATTCGCAGACTGAACTGAAGAGAAATTGATAGAGATAAGCTGAAATATGTTGCAGAACAATTCATTATTTTTGTTCACAGCAAACATGCATACAAATGATCATGTGTCATCTGCCTTAAATCACACAATTTGTGATGTGATGTATGAGTATCACTCTCAAATATGTCCTCAAATAAAGCTACATGTACTTCGATAAACTACCAGAGACTATTAAAGAGTCTGTAAATTCCTACAAGGAAGAAAATATAAATATTTGCATGCATACATATTTCCTAAAAAAATTTTTTTTAGTAATAACTTTAATGCGTCATTGGGATTCTTAATCTCATATCTTTGCATTTAAAATCACTTGACATCACATCATTAAGGTGAAAGTGAGATGGTAAAGGGTGAGAATGACAATGGGATTGGGAGCAAAATAAATAAACAGCAAATCATACCTCAGCTAATTTCAATCATCCACAAAGTTCCTTGATGAATAATTGTAGGTATACAAGGCTAGTGGATGATGATTTGAAGAGAGGAGGTCTTTTGTGGAAGGACTTAACAAGAACTGCAAAGACAGGAACAAGTGAAAGTCTGTTGTTCGTGGCATATACTTTGGTATAGCGTGAATAGGCCATGGTGATGATGATGATAGAAAGAGAAATCACTTTCCATACCTATCGTTCCTGTTTGACCTTTACAGCCAATACAGTCAGAACTCAACTTGGTTTCTATCATATGATTATGAAGCTGAATAGATGATAATACATCGACAGAACATTATTTGTCACAGGTTTTGTTCCCCAGCTGATACTTTATCTTTCTTTCTTTCTTTATCAGTTCCCATTCTACCTTTCGGTGTATGGGTTCAAATGCCCGAGATGATCTTTCTCCAGGATGCCCTGTCCTGGAATTTTCTGTTTCCTTCCAAAAAGTTAAATTTCTTTATTTTCTGTTTCCTTCAAAAATGTTAAATTTTTATGTTTCAATGCTCTTTTATATCTTCTTCCCACTTTTTCCGAGGTCTGCCTTTTGGTCTTTTACCTTGGGCTTTAGCTCTGTATACTGATTTAGCTATTCTATTGTCATTCATTCTGTTTACATGCCCAAACCATCTCAATTGATTCATTTCTATCTTAGTTTTTATGCCATCTGTTTTGGTTTGATCTCTTATTGTTGTGTTTCTGATTTTGTCTCTTTAGTTTTCCCTACTACT
This sequence comes from Doris montereyensis, assembly GCA_037039925.1. Lineage (NCBI taxonomy): Eukaryota > Metazoa > Mollusca > Gastropoda > Nudibranchia > Dorididae > Doris > Doris montereyensis. The sequence goes on along the minus strand of JAXRKP010001726.1, from coordinate 36,570 downwards.
CTTCTTAGATATTTCATTTCAGCTGCCTGTACTCTACTGTATTCTCTACTGTCTAAGGTCCAAGTTTCGCTGCCATAGAGGAGAGTAGGATAATAAACTGTATTGTATACTGCCATTTTGGTTTTTGTTGACAATTCTTGCTTACCTACAAATGCCTTTCCTAGATGGTTATATATTGCACTTGCCTTTTTGATTCTCTGGCTGATTTCTTCTCTTAGTTTTCCCTCTGAGTTAATCATTACTCCTAGGTAATTGTAGCTTTGAACTTGTTCTAAATTCTCCCTGCCCAATTTAAGATTTTGTGTTTTAGCTTCCCTAGTTACTAGCATTGTTTTTGTTTTCTTTGCATTTACTCTCATTCCTCTTTATTTAGTTCATTGTTCATAATGTTGATATTCGACTGAAGGTCACTTTCTGATTTTCCAAACAGAACTAAATCATCGGCAAATGAAAGCATTGATACATTTACTGGTTTGAGCTTCCACATACCTACATTCATTTTCCTTATTTTTGAGGATGCCTTTGCGACTGAATCCATAAATGTGATAAACAAAAGAGGACTTAGGATACAACCCTGTCTTACTCCTATATCTACATCAAATTCTGCAGATATGTTTCCAGCTACTCTCACTGCACATGTTGGTTTATTGTAAAAACTTTTAATGGCTTCTATTAAATTTTGCTCTACATTGTGTTCTTTTAAGGAATGCCATAGTTCGTCCCTCATCACAGTGTCAAATGCCTTTTCTAAGTCAATAAAACACAGGTGCAAGTCAATGTTTCTCTCAAGGAATTTTTCTATTATTTGTCTAATTGTAAATATGTGGTCTTGTACACTTCTTCCTGGTCTAAATCCACTCTGATGCTCTTCAATCTGATCCTCTACTCTTTTCCTTAGTCTCATTTCCAGTATCCTGGCATATACTTTTCCTGGAACGCTAAGTAGTGATATCCCTCTATAGTTTGAGCATTCCATAGTTGATCCTTTCTTATGTATTGGTACTACTGTTCCCTTTTTCCAGTCATCTGGCACCTGTTTGGACTTCCATGCTTGTTGGCATATTGCATGTAGTAGTTTGTCTGCCTCTCTCCCTTGGTTTTTAATCATTTCTGGATAAACTTGATCTGCTCCTGGGGCTTTTCCTAATTTCACTTTTCTTATAGCTGTTTGGATTTCTTCCATTGATATATCTACATCTTCAGCTGTCTCCTCTGGATTACTTGATACTCTTACTAATTGATCTTTACTCCTTGTTTCATACGTTCTGGAGGGATTATGTAATTGGTGAAAATGCTTTCTCCATGTTTCCATGATTTCGCTGTCTTCTTTCATTATTTCTCCTTTGACATTCTTAATTTGTCGTATTGGGCATGCTTTAGTCTTTCTCATGCTCTTCATTGCCCCCCAGAACAGCTTTTGATTTCCTTGATAGCTTTCTTGAAGTCTTTGTCCAAACTCTTCCCATTGTTCCTGTTTTGCTTTCCTCACTTCCTCTTTGACGATAGTTCTTTTATTCACGTAATCTATCCTATCCTCTGGTCTCTTTGTTTGCAAGTATTTCTTCCAGGCATCCTTCTTTTCTTTGATCTTAGTCTTGACATTCTCATTCCCCCATGCTGTTCTTTTCCTATCTCCTTTAATTTGTTTCCTACCACGACCTCTTCAGTACAACTGAGGAGTGTTTCTTTATACATCTGCCACTTTTTCTTCTATTGTGCTATCATTCAGATCCATCTGTCTTTCACTGATAAATCTTTTTATCCTAGATTGATATAACTGTTTTACTACTGGTTTATTTAGTTCCTCTATTTTGAGTTTAGTAGCTTTCTTCTCTTTCCTTTTCTGTTTGTTTTCTTTCCTCAGTCAGTAATCTCATTTTGGCAATCACTATGATGATCACTAAATATTTCTGCTCCTCTGTTTACTTTTGTATCCAATGTACTGTAAAAAAGGAGCTGCTAACTATTATGTAGTCTATCATTGACTTTTCACACCTGTCTTCATTTACTCTTGTATATTTGTGGATTTCTTTATGAGGAAAAAGATGTTGGCTATTTTCATGTTATTCTTTAGGCAAAAATCTATTAGTCTCTCTCCATTTGGAGAAGTTGTTGTCTCTCCTTCTTTACCTATTACTCCTCCTGACGTTTCTACATTGTTGCATACTCTAGCGTTTAAATCTCCTAAAAGCATTAGTTCCTGTTTGGATTTAAGATTCTCTGCAGCTATTTGTAAATCATTTTCGAAGATATCTTTTTCTTCTTTAGTTGCGTCTTCGTTTGGTCCATAAGCTATTAATAATTTAATTTCTCGTCCTTTTGGTTTAATATTTACCTCTAATAGCCGTGGGCTTATAAATTTCCAACTTTCTAGTAGCATTTTCATGCCTTTTATGCACTAGGAGGCCTTACTCCTGCTCTAGCTCTATCTTTGACATCTACTCCTGAGAAGATTAAAATATGATTCTATCCTACATTTTCTATTCCTTGTCCTTTTTTCTTTGTTTCTGTAATGGCCAAAATATCTACTTTGAATTTTTCCATTTCTTCAACTAATTCTAACTCTTTTCCATTTATTGCCCTAACGTTCCATGTTCCAAAATCACAGTCCGTGTTTGTTTCCAAGTTCGTCTTCCAAAGATCAATTCGTTTATATTTCTTTTTTCTCTGAATCAGGTTGTTTTAGATAAGCAGGGGATAGGCACACTGTACCCTAAGATGGTGGGGCTGCAACCTGAGGCCCCCTACCAGGTCTTGTTATTTTCTGTCAGGGTTAACTCCCTTAGCCTTTGATCAACAAGACCCGCCTCAAGGCAGCAGGAGACTAGTGGAGGGTGGGATCATCTAACTCACCGTAGCAGGTCCGCTTGTTGTCCACTTGCCGGCCAGCAGGTACTGGTGTTTTATGCATTGTTCTAAACCAAATCAAAATGCATGTTGACTGTATTTCCCAAGGAACACAATTTTGGAACTTTCATACTTTCCTTTTACTATTCCGAAATAGGGATTCTTAAATGTACTCCCATATTTTAAAAAGGGTGAAATATCACATTAATTACAAATGATAACAATCTGTTTCACATACCTGCAAAAGTGTTATTATATGATGCTGCCTTAGCAGCTCCAGCAAGCTTCATGAATCTTTCATGGCCATCACAATCGATCATTCAAGTACAAAGAAAAAATGGCACCTGTGAAAAAAATTTTTTGGAAAACATTACTTTCAATTTCTTGACCTAATCACCATTATAGTTCAAATAAGGCAAGTAACTTTCTGAAGGCATTGACAATAATAACCAATGATCCAACTTTACCTTTCCTTGATTAGTCTTCAGAAGATTAAATAATAATTTTGTGATAATGATGAAATTGTAATGAGACCATGCTTTTCAGATACAGTTCTTTTTGCCAAATACGTTTGTGTCCTAATATTTCCGTGTTTTGTCAGACCATAGCCTTAGTAAGGTGAATCAATAGATCCTCCCCTCCCCCTTCCCTTCCGAGCCTAGCATAGGTGATAGATGTTTGACAATCAGAAATTCTACAACCAGTAAATGGCGATTTGCCACAGCCCACTGTTAAGCTGTAAAAAAAGGATTTCCCATTCGTTATGCTTCAAACATTTTGGCCTATGTCCAACATTTGCCGGGAAGGAAAGAGACTGATATCAAGAGAATTGATTTCCTTCCTTCTCATTATCTTCTTGTCTTACCCTCCTCCTGTTACTAAATAATGCTTTCTGACAGTAAACTGGAAAAAGGCTGCTTTCAGGCTATAAACTAACGTCAAATTGGCATCTGGTTGAGTCTATTTCAAAAGGGGTGTATGTCCATCTTTATCTTTGCCTTGAGCAACTGGTAGTCTAGTAACGATGTTTTAATAGTCAACCTGCTTCTTGAGTCACACACAACTTTCATTTACTGGTCACATCTCTGTTGTAAAATAAATAATCCTTTCCAATCCATCGTCAACAAATCCACGTGGATGAAGATAATTGCTCACTGTGGATGAAATGGACAGACAGATTTACTCCAGCTGCACCTCAGACTCAGAGTAATGTTATTGAATTTTTTTTCAAAATTGAAGGTACCATTTATGTTATAACTTAAAGTTTTAAGTAGGGATATAATTGTGAGCTGGTCTGTTTCAAGAGTGTTGACTTGATGTCTAAGTTGGTAATAAGAACGTGAAATTGCAAATACATAATTGGTCTTGTCTCCTACTCAAATTGAAAAAAATGGGATCATTCTAATTTGGGCGTGGCTTGGGTGCGACCAGATGATTCAATACAATAAAATTACCAATGGCCTGCTGAGAAGTCATAGAAACTCTTGAACTTGTAAGATCTTGAGGGCAGCCCCACACCACTACGATGACTCTTCGTAAGGGGGAGGGGAAATCAGGGTCAAGGTGGTGATAATATGTGATAATGTGTGCCCAACTATGGAGGGCAGTATGGGAGTCCTTCCAAAAACTATTAAAGAAAATGCAACCAGTAATAAAAGAAGAATTTGTAAGTTAGCCCTCGAATGATAATTGGTTAATCAATGTGGTCCTCCACTTGAACAAGTTTACCCACCCCTGACCCAAGGCCTACCTAAGGCTAAGGTCTGGGCTCTTCCGAATCTGACTCACTGAGTCCAGATCTCAGTCTTTCTAGATGTAGAGTTGGATCTACTCTAGATTTTAGAATTTAATATTCAGATGTAGAATTTTCTAATTTAAATCTACAATATAGACCTTAAGTTTACGTAAGAGAGATAAAGGCCCTTTATCTTTTCTTTCTTTCTTTCTGGTTTTTCTTCTGACATCACATTGTGTGATGCCTGAGGTAGTACTTAGATCTAGATTCTAGATATTTCTTCGCTTGCTGTCTGACGAGGGTTATAATACCCAGACGTCACGTTTGTTTTGTCTTTATTAGTGAAGTTGTCACTTATTGTCATATTTCGCCTTTAACTTCACTCCACTGTGGCTCCTTCGTATAGTAAGAGATATAAACTGAAGATCTAGATTATATGTTCCCACTAGTCTAGATATAATCAAGATCTAAGATTCTAGTCTAGTTTCGATTCAGTTTTAATTTGAGTTTTAACATTTACCTATTTACTATTCAATACGATAACAATTGTGTCTTTTGTTTTAATGAATAGACGTTTTAGTTCAATTAAGTACCTGAAAATCTAGCAATTTCATAACAAAATGAATTGCATCAGACACAACACTAGGGGCACCTAAGCACCTGAATAAATACACCATTGTTTTGTTTGTCTTCACTGATGTGTCAAGAGAATAAAACATTTTGGCTAAATCGAAAGACAAGGGATGCACAGCAGTTACCACCACTTCTCTGTTTATCATTACTATTAGTGGTGTCGATATTTCGTTTTGTTTCCTTGTTTTAATCTTAATTTAGTCTTGTTTTAGCTTTGTTTTGCTGGCGAAATATGACAATAAGTGACAACTCCACTAATAAAGAAAGAACAAACACGTGATATTTCGGGTATAACCCTTGTCAGACAACAAACAAGAAATTAATATCTAGAGTCTAGATCTAGATCTATGCACTACCTCAGGCATCACACAACGTGATGTCAGAAAAAAACAGAAAGGAGGAAGAAAGAAAGAAAAAGACTCTAATGATGATAAAAACGTAAGTAGAAGGGGATGTGAAGACTATATAGTAGTGAGAATGGAAGGTTCAGATCTAGAATAAAAAAATAAAAATATGAAAACTAAGTAAGTAATAAAAGGTAAAGTCTAGGAGAGAGAGAGAGAGAGAGAGAGAGAGAGAGAGAGAGAGAGAGAGAGAGAGAGAGAGAGAGAGAGAGAGTTCTTAGAGAGAGAGAGAGAGAGAGAAAAGCAGAGAGAGAGAGAGAGAGAGAGAGAGAGAGAAGAAAAAAAACAGGGAAGAAAGAAAAGAGAGAGAGATTTTAGAGTATGGGAAACAAGAACGAAAAAGAGGATAACTATAAGACTAGATCTATTTCTCACACTGGGTTTAGAAAAGAAATGATAGAGAATGAATGAAAGGAAGTCATCATCAAGGCAAAATTTACACTAAAGATGCGAGATGTACAAAATTACAAATGTATCGATACAATGAGGATAAAAATCATCTATTGCCAATTATCTAGCTCTAATAAAATTCCCTTATTATTGACTAGCATATTACTGATAAAACTAATCATTACTTTGTTTTGCTGTGATTTGATGGGTGGTTATTAATATTCTCCTTCCCTCTCCTTCTCTTCTCTCTCTTCTCTTATCTGATCTCTCTCTCTCTCCTCTCTCCCTCCCTCTCATTATCATTATTATTGCTATCTATTATCATTATTAGTATCTCTTAATATCATTATTGATATCATTATTATTATATCTCTCCCATCATCCCTATCCCTCATTATTATTATTATTATTATTATTATTAGTAGTAGTAGTAGTAGTAGTAGTAGTAGTAGTAGTAGTAGTAGTAGTCTCTCTAGTAGTAGTAGTCTCTCTCTCTCTCTCTCTCTCTCTCCCTCTCTCTCTCTCTCTCTCTCTCTCTCTTCTCTATATTCCCTCCCTCCTTCCCTCCCTCGCTCCCTCTCTTCTCTCGCTCTCTCCCTCTCTCCCTCTATCCCTATTTTCCTCCCCCTCCCCTCCCTCCCTCCCTCCCTCTTATTATTACTCCCTCTCTTATAATTATCCCTCCCTCCTCTCTCCTCCCTCCTCTTGTTCTCTTTCCCTCTTATCCCTCCCTCCTTCCCTCCTTATTATTATATTATACCATATTCTCTCCTCTCTCCCTCCCTCCCTCCCTCTTCTATTCTCTTTCTCTCTCTCTCTCTCTCTCTCTCTCTCTCTCTCTCTCTCTCTCTCTCTCTCTCTCTCTCTCTCTCTCTCTCTCTCTCTCTCTCTCTCTCTCTCTCTCTCTCTCTCTCTCTCTCCATATCTCTCTCTTGCGTATATATCTAAATGGGGCGTTGAAGATGCTATTCTGTTTTTTTACAAATAACGTGTACCATCATCTTGATACTCCAAAAAGCTATCTCAAAACTCTTTCATTTTTCAAGCGCTTTTAATACAATACAACCACACATCCTGATTCCTAAATAGTTAGATATGAGTTTCGGAAAAAGGGTAACTCTCTGCATCTTATATCTTCTGACCAACAGACCTCAATTTGTTAGATTAAAATCGAGAATGGTATTTTTGACTCGTCAGTAATTGTAACAAACACTGGAGCACCACAGGGGACTATCCTTGCACCTATACTCTTGTCTATCTACACTAATGATTGTAAAACTGCGTTTGAAAAGATCCCAATAATAAAATATACAGACGATACATCTATCAAGCTCTTATCCTTATCAGGTCATAAGTAGATCTAATTAATTATGCTCAAGAAATCAAAAGGTTCGTAAAATGGTGTGATGACAATATTTACAACTTAATGTTAACAAAATAAAAAGAAATTATTTTTGATTTTAGGAAAGACAAATAATACTCATAATGATAGTGTTGTAAAAGATGAAACAGTTAAGAAAGTTAATGAATATAACTATTTTGGCATAATTTTTTACGAGAAGCTAGAATGGTAAAAACAATCAAATAAAGTTTTAAAGAACGTAAACAAAAGAATGTACTTTATGAGGAAGCTTTATAAGTTTCAAATTGATAACACTCTAATAAGACTTTTCCATCAAGCTTGCATAAAGAGTATTATCATTTTTAATATAACTGCATATGGGGAGGGAATACAAGAGATAGAGAAAAGAAGAAATTTAATACAACATTAAAACACATAGGGAAACTAATAAATGATGTAGAGCCAGAGAACTTTGAAGATATGTATGAGAATCAATGCAAGGTAAATTACATACTCGGGGACAAATGAAAGTAAACACGTCTATTTTCGTGATTTGCAAGCAAAATACTGGATCAATTGTATGGTAATGAAATCACACTTATACACAATAAAAAAAATTCTCCATTTTTCTAAACGTCTATGAAATTGCATTGCTTACATCTAACCAAAGTTGGGAAGAAGACGTTTTCTCTTATTGCACAGGCAAATTATAAAACTTTAGTACTGTGCATTGCTGAAGACAGGCAAGACACCTCCGTCGCACACTTGCAATAAGACACTGTATTTGTCTTTTGTGGAATGTTATTCCATTCTTCACTTAATGCATCTGCAAGTTGCATCCTTGTAGTCGGACGTGGCATTCATGCTTACTTGTAGCTTGCGTCCGAGAATGTCCCAAAGATGTTCAATTGGTGAGAGATCGGGCAAAAAGAAGGCCATAGGAGAAGTTGGATATCGTGCTGCTGTAGAACGTTAGTCGCAATTCTTGTCACGTAAGATCTAGCATTATCTTGTTCGTAAAGTCTTATGTCATTATTATTGTCTCTGAAAAAATGGTACAACCATTGGTTGCAAAACTGTTTCAATATAGTGATTTAAGTTCCCATCCATGAACATCAAGGTGTACATTGATGACATAAGATTCCAGCTATTACCCTTCCCATCTATTGTGCTGCCTGACACATACGTCTGTAGGCCTCTCCCTTGGCGTCGCCACACCTTTTTTCGTCCATCAGACCGATCAATACAAAATCGACTCATCTGACTGAGAGAGAGAATACTGTTCCATCGCTGCCTTCTCCACCTCAAACTAACGCTCTTCACACCATGTCAAACGATTTCTTTTTCCCGAGGAGGAATCTGTTCACTACTTTTGAGACATTTCTGCCTTGTGTCCAACGAGTCTCGCTTTAACCTCGTACATGTGCAATCTGATTCTTTTCTTCACCTGCTTGGCTTGGTTTTTTTCTCTCAGCTTCTACATGGTATGGACATTCCCCGACGCAGTGATTGTATATGTACTTTTACGATGAGGAAGATTTCAGCTCAGCGAGGCCCCCTTCCTGCTTTGTCCACTGACCCTCACATTGTTATGTGACAGAGACTCCAGTGTATCCTCAAATGTGTATGGTAAGATGTTTTCTTTGTGTTTCTTCAACCATATGATTTTTGTATGATGAGGCGGTTACCATCAAGCCCAACCCCCATCCAGGAGAGCCAGGATTGAATTCGGAGGTTCACTCTTACTCAAGTACTTCTCCTCTAGACAGGTTGTTGTTCCAAGCAAGCTAGTGGGCCCTGGTTTTAACTTCTCCTAGATGGACTTCCTTCCAAGGCTTACAAACTCGATCGGCCTGGGGCGAGGTTTGAGGCGCCCTGATCCGCCTGAAATTCACACCTTCGAGCATATGAGGTATTTTAGAAGGGCTGAGCTCCAGTTCATTAACCCTGCCTCGCCCTTAGTGACTAACATCAGTTTGTTCACGCCGCTTTATTGGGTATTCGCAGCTGACCTCTATATATAGAGTAATTTAGAAGGGCTGATCTCCAATTCATTAACTCCATCTCGCCCTTAGTGATTAACGCCAGTTCGTTCTCAACTGTTTATTGGGTATTCGCAACTGGCCTCTACATTATAGAGGCCATTTTAGAAGGGCTGATCTCCAGTTCATTAACCCTGCTTCACCCTAGTGACTAACGCCAGTTTGTTCACGACTGTTTATTGGGTATCCGCAGCTGACCTCTAAATATAGAGGCTGTTCCCCTATAGTATCCATGACCTGGAGACAGGCCTGGTAGGGGATGGTCGCACTCATAATTATTGGGATATATAATAATTATGCAGAATACTTATAGAGTGTGATCCCACCCTCAATGAGTCTCCTGCTGCCTTGCAGGTCGATTTTGGCTGACCAAAGACTAAGGGAGTTAACCCTGACATAAAATAACAACCTGCTGCCTTGCAGGCCGGTCTTGAATGACCATAAGCTAAGGTAGTTAACCCTGACAGAAAATAACAAGGCCTGGTAGGGGACCTCAAGGTGGCAGCCCTACCATCTACCTAAGGTACAGTGTGCTAATCCCCTGCTTATCCAAAACATAACTGATGCATAGAACTAAATATAATATACCCAGCTTGACCTTTCAACGACGAAATGGAAACGAACACGGACTGTGATTTTTAGAACATGGAATGTTAGGGCAACCCATGAATACGAGTTGAATTAGTTGAAGAAATGGATAAATTCAAATTAGACATTTTGGCTATTCCAGAAACAAAGAAAAAAGACAAGGAACAGAAAATGTAGGACCAAATAATATTTTAATCTTCTCAGGAGTAGATGTCAAAGATAGAGCTAGAGCAGGAGTAGTCTCCTAGTGCGTAAAAGGCATGAAAAGTTACTAGAAAGCTGGAAATTTATAAGCCCACGGCTGTTAGAGGTAAATATTAAACCAAAAGCACGAGAAATTAAATGATTAATAGCTTTTGGACCAAACGAAGACGCAACTAAAGAAATTTGAAAACGATTTACAAACAGCTGCAGAGAATCTTAAACACAAAACAGGAACTAATGGTTTTATGAGATTTAAACGCTAAAGTAGGCAACTATATAGAAATCTCAGGAGGAGTAATATGTAAAGAAGGAGAGACAACAACTTCTCCAAATGGAGAGAGACTAATAGATTTTTGCCTAAAGAATAACATGAAAATAGCCTACATATTTTTTCCTCATAAAGATATCCACAAATATACAAGAGTAAATGAAGACAGGTGTGAAAAGTCAATCATAGACTACATAATAGTTAGCAGCTCCCTTTTTTACAGTACATTGGATGCAAGAGTAAACAGAGGAGCAGAAAATATTTAGTGATCATCACCTAGTGATCGCCAAAAATAAGATTACTGACTGAAGAAAACAAACAGAAAAGGAAAGAGAAGAAAGCTAATAAACTCAAAATAGAGGAACTAAATGAACCAATAGTAAAAGAGATATACCAATCTAGGATAACAAGATTTATCAGTGAAAGACAGATGGATCTGAATGACAGCACACTAGAAGAAAAGTAGCAAAACTATAAAGAAATGCTCCTCCTCAGTTGTACTAAAGAAGTATATGGTAGGAAATAAATTAAAGGAGATAGGAAAAGAACAGCATGGTGGGATGAGAATGTCAAAACTAAGATCAAAGAAAAAAGGATGCCTGGAAGAAATACTTACAAACAAAGAGGCCAGAGGAAAGGATAGATTACGTGAATAAATGAACTATCGCCAAAGAGGAAATGAGGAAAGCAAAAACAGAAACAATGGGAAGAGTTTAGACAAAGACTTCAAGAAAGCTATCAAGGAAATCAAAAGCTGTTCTATGGGGCAATGAAGAGCATGAGAAAGACCAAAGCATGCCCAATACGACAAATTAAGAATGCCAAAGGAGAAATAATGAAAGAAGACAGCCAAATCATGGAAATGAGACTAAGGAAAAGAGTAGAGGATCAGATTGAAGGACATCAGAGTGGATCTAGACCAGGAAGAAGTGTACAAGACCACATATTTACAATTAGACAAATAATAGAAAAAATTCTTTGAGAGAAACATTGACTTGCACCTGCGTTTTATAGATCTAGAAAACACATTTGATACTGTGAGGAGGGACGAACTATGGCATTCCTTAAAAGAACACAATGTAGAGCAAAATTTAATAGAAGTAGAAGCCATTAAACGTTTTTACAATAAACCAGCATGTGCAGTCGGAATAGGGGTAAGACAGGGTTGTGTACTAAATCCTCTTTTTATTTATCACATTTATGGATTCAGTCGCAAAGGCATCCTCAAAAATGAAGAAAATGAATGTAGGTATGTGAAAGCTCAATCCAGTAAATATATCAATGCTTTCATTTGCCGATGATTTAGTTCTGTTTGGAAAATCAGAAAGTGACCTTCAGTCGAATATCAACATTATGAACAGTGAACTAAATGCAAAAGGAATGAGAGTGAATGGAAAGAAAACCAAAACAATTGCTAGTAACTAGGAAGCTAAAACACAAAATCTTAAATTGGGCAGGGGGAATTTATAACAAGTTCAAAGCTACAACTACCTAGGAGTAATGATTAATACTGAGGGAAAACTAAGAGAAGAAATCAGCCAGAGAATCAAAAAGGCGTGCAATATATAACCATCTAGGAAAGGCATTTGTAGGTAAACAAGAATTGTCAACAAAAACCAAAATGACAGTATACAATACAGTTTGTTGTCCTACTCTCCTCTATGGCAGTGAAACCTGGACCATAGACAGTAGAGAATACAGTTGAGTACAGGCAGCTGAAATGAAATATCTAAGAAGAGTAGTAGGGAAAACTAAAGACACAAAATCAGAAACACAACAATAAGTGATCAAACCAAAACAGATGGCATAAAAACTAAGATAGAAATGAATCAATTGAGATGGTTTGGGCATGTAAACAGAATGAATGACAATAGAATAGCTAAATCAGTATACAGTGCTAAAGGTAAAAGACCAAAAGGCAGATCTCAGAGAAAGTGAGAAGAGGCATTGAAGAATAGAAATTTAACATTTTTGGAAGGAAACAGAAAATGTGAGGACAGGGCATCCTGGAGAAAGATCATCTCGGGCATCTGAACCCATACACCGAAAAGTAGAATCGGAACTGATAAAGAAAGAAAGAAAGAAAATAGCAAGGCCTGGTAGGGGGCCTCAAGGTGGCAGCCCCACCATCTACCTAGGGTACAGTGGGCCAATCCCCTGCTTATCCAAAACCAAACCGATTCAAAATATATAATGATATACCTGGCTTGAACTTTTGAAAACGACTCTGGAAAAGAACGCCGACTGTGATTTTTGGAACATGGAATGTTAGGGCAATAAATGGAAAAGAGTTAAAATTAGCCGAAGAAATGGAAAAATTCAACTGATAAAGAAAGAAAGACTTATAGAGTGTGGCATTAGTGGCTTAGGGGGGGGAGAGGGGGCGGCACCTGGACTGGCGAGTTTTGGACCAAAAGGTTGATTTTCTGTTCTTGCATATTCGGGTAGAACGATTATTTATCTACAAGTCCATGGCAGAAAATGTCCATGTGACGTACACATTTTTTTTTACAAAATATTTTATAGGTGAGGGTAGGTAAAAACAATCGAAATTTTGACGTAAATTACCTTAACACTGACTGAGAAAATGGCAGTATTAACCCGTATATTGACGGTTAATCGCCAAAATGTGGCAACACATGCTTTGATCTCGTTTTGTCGACACCGATATACGAGTCTCCCATCGCTATGTGATATAAGAGGCGTTGCGGGTCAATGTGTATGTAAACACACGCACAAGCATAGGATTAGGATATAGAGGAAAAAAACAAAAAACTGGTCATTTCGACGTCTGTTTTCCAAACAGTGTACATCTAAACCTAGATTTATAATCCTATTTACATAAATAATAATGCCAGAGACTGTGGAAAGAGTAAGGGGCTGCTACAACAAGGGAAACCCGTCTGAAGCGTTTGCTTTGTGTTATTTTCTGTTGATTTTTTACTTGCATTTTTCTCGAAATGTAGTTTTTCCACACTAATATTCTATCTCCTCCGCCATTTACCGAACGATTTGTAGTATATTTGGCACACAGGTTCCTCTTGTCAATGTTAATAGAATGACGTCAGTTTTTTTTATATATTGCAAACTTTTGAGAATTTTGTTTTTGTAATAAAAACGCCGTTTTTGTACATTCACGATACATATATGATATAGATCTAGATCTAGTATTTAAAAAAATTAATTTTTAAAAAAACTTTCCAAAATATCGAACAAATCCGACGTCTCTCTTTTAGATATTGAATGGAAAAGACGATCTGCAGAGGTTTTGAATGATTTGATTCATAACTAACGGAGAAGAAAGATTTTGAAAATTATTGAGTCAAAATCCAAGATGGCGGCCGTTTCTATGGCAACCAAGGACGCTACAAACTTTCAATGATATAGGATGACTGTATTTTGACAGTTACTCATGTTCATACTAAAAGCAAAACCTTAACTCAAAAACAAAAAACTTTTTGAGAATTTTTTTTGTAATAAAAACGCCGTTTTTGTACATTCACGATATATAGATCTAGATCTAGTATTTTTAAAAATTCATTAAAAAAAAAACTATCCAAAATATCGAACAAAACCGACGTCTCTCTTTTAGATATTAAATGGAAAAGACGATCTGCTGAGGTTTTGAATGATTTGATTCATAACTAAGGGAGAAGAAAGATTTTGAATGTTATTGAGTCAAAATCCAAGATGGCGGCCGTTTCCATGGCAACCAAGGACGCTACAAACGTGTCAATGATATAGGATGACTGGTTTTTTTGACAGTTACTCATGTACATACTAAAAGCAAAAACCTAAACTCAAAAAAAAAAAAAATCACATCGGTGCCCCCCCCCCTAATAGATTGCCGGACTTGAGATCATGAGGTCCTGGGTTCAAATAATAGACTGTTAATTGCTTGCTCACTGTATTCCTTTGAAACAATTAATAACGCATTTCCCACTCTCGACCCAAGTGCACATGGGTATTATTATTAGTACTAAGGACATCTTGAGAATAAAAAAGCTTTGACAAGACTAGCTCGAGGGTATTGTTATCACCTGTTCCACTTCAAGGTTAAAAATCTCGATAAGCTCCAGCTCATAAGGGTCTTAAAGGAACTTTACTTACTTGAAGAGCGAACAATTTTGTACGTTTACGGTCGAAATAAAGTTTGATTAAAATGTTGGGGGGGGGGGGGGGTTCTTGCAAATGTCTTCTCTAGCTATATGTATTTTGTTCTTAATCTTAGAGCATGCTGCCATTGGCTCTGAAAACACTTCCAGAGGTGGCTATCTTAATTGTTGTGGGGTTGTTTATAACATTATGACACGAGAGCGTGTTGCAATTCCTAAGCACATACATGATATAATATTATTGCAATTATATAGATGAGAATGAGAGACAAATGTAAAGAGACACAAGTGGAGCGAACAGTCAGTAAATAAAATTGCTAGTCATGATTGAATTGTATTAAAGACCTTGTTAATGTTAATGAAACCCTTTTAGAGAGCGTAGTAAGCTCAATTGATCGTGCAGTCTATTTTCATCGCAAGGCAAAGGGTTCCAATGCAGAGGTCGCATGCTTGCTTTTATTGCCGCCTAAGATTTTGTTGTCTTTTCCCCTGTTTTTGCCTTGTCTTTGTTCCTACGGGGCTTCAAATGTCATATTCTTATTTATCAAATTAAATGTAAAAGTAAAAAAAAGAAAACTGACACAAAAGGAAAGAGAACTAAATTGAAAATTTCAATAAAATCAGCGGTTTTATTGTGAAAACTGAAACAAAACTTGGAAATATTCAACATAGATGAACACAGCATTAAAATGTGTACCAATTTCCTGGTTTTGTGGTTGTTTTTTTACTTAAAACTTATATGCGCAGGAAAATATCAATATAAATGTGTTCGCTATGTACAAATTAATTCCCAACACATACAACTGTTTTCACATGCAATTTTTGCAACAGATCATTATAAAATTGTTTGAGTACTTTATCCAACACAAGTTGTGATCTTAAAGAAAGCATGGCGACAGAGTAGGACTACTAGGACTGAAGTGCAAAAAGGCTTGTTCTCTGAACGGGCGAGTTGTGAGGACAATTATGTCAGGACGGTAGAATTGTAGATCTAGA
The DNA here is from genome assembly GCA_037039925.1 of Doris montereyensis. Classification (NCBI taxonomy): domain Eukaryota; kingdom Metazoa; phylum Mollusca; class Gastropoda; order Nudibranchia; family Dorididae; genus Doris; species Doris montereyensis. The sequence continues at coordinate 21,006 of JAXRKP010001726.1, read as the reverse complement.
ATGCAGTCGGCAAGAACGATACATTGATATTATAATTAAGTCTACATTTCAAACTAACACGAAAATGTATGTACGAAGGCAGTGATTGATCTTGCTCTCTAGATGTGTATTGAATTATTAGTAGCATAAGCTTGTTGCAGGAACTCGCCAGTATTCAAATTTGACACCGGTCAATCCAGATTTTTGACTTGTGTAATCTAAAGAGATTAAAACACTCCAGTCAAGGCTTGTCTGATTGAAATGTGGATGACGTACGAATAGTGAAAGCTACTACTTGATTATCGAACGCTGATCGAAACATTTTACCACAAATGAGCTTAACATTACGAATATACCCATGTCTTTAACATTTTTTGTGAATCTCGATTTTAACAAAAAAAGTATCGCCGAAGCAAAATCGCAGGTTTTATATGCCAAGTTTAACTATTCTAAGTGAAATAGTTTCTGCAGAAAGTGTGTTGGATTTTTTTATGAAACTAAATTCATAATAGCATTAATTTTGTTTTGTTATTGAGAATGAGTTCTGTTCAACCGATTTTTAAAAACTCTTATTCTGTTGCAGTCAATAATTCAAGGTTTGAAGATTTCAGTTCCTTGATTTTGTACCTTTAGTTTTTGAGATATGATATGCGTTTTTTTTGAACAGTATATATATCAATATCAATGCTAATTAGACTAGACTCAATGAACTGCAAAAAGGACTGTTTTGTTGACAGAATTAACAAATACATAAAAGCAAGCATTGCAAGATTTATGTAAATTTGATTCATTCCAACGCATTCATATGAAATCAGAGTGCGATAAGTAATCAGGAGATACTTTTAATAACCTACATTATAATTTGAAAACCTTAAAATATACAAAACAAAGCAACTCTAGGCACAAAGTAGCTTGTATGTAATAAAAATAATAGTAATTTTCCTACTTCACACAATAAGGTAATCAATAAACATGCAATTATTCAATTTAATCCCATGTAAATGTTATAATCAAACCATATGTTTATTGGTCCCAGCCAAGAGATAAAAAACTGTGATTGCTGACAACACAAATCACACATTGTGATTCAGGACAAAGGCAGGAGACAATCAGATTAATATTTAAAGTAAAGTCATAAATCCAGCCACAAATTGTTAATCAAGAGAAGGTGTTGAAGAAAATGTAAATTGTGTGAGAAAATAATCATGTCAACACAGCAGGCACTCCGATTCAAGCTGTCAGGCCTTTGCTCGCCAAAAACGCATCTTGCTGCGGGTCTCTGTTTCAAGAAGTTGCGGAGCATCTCATCAGCATCCTGAATGAAATAGATAGGGAGAGCAATAAAAGGATAAAATTGAAGATGAATAAAATAAAATATGGTAATAATATATATAAATTTAAAGAGTTGTTCAAAATAAGGGTTGGGGACTCGGTAGTGCAAAGGCAAGATGTCGGTCTCTCAACTCAAAAGGTAGTGGGTGACTAATATTTAGGTAATTTTAGACTGCATTTTTAACTCCGCCTGCGGCAACATCAAAGAAGTCACCCCCTCGTTGCCGCTTGTCGCTCATCCTTCAGTTCGCCTGTGGGAAAATATTTGGCGCTTGGACTGAAAAAACCCTTCGATATCGAGGGGATTGCTCTTTCCACGCTCAGATTTATCGAGAAGTTGATAGGATTCCCGCCATCCTTTCGATATCGCACAGTTTGTCAATGAAACAACTGTACACGTAAGGGCCCTTAATTTAATGGAGCGGGGCTGATATATATATATGCCTTTCCTTTTTTTTCTCCATATCCATACCAGACATGCTTAAACAATTAATAAGCTCTTTATTTTGGATCCTTCACAACCATATATAACAAACTTTCTGGGGTTTGTCAACACCCAAGACGACCGACCTAGACTCAGCGGATGCATAGGTGGTGGATAGCGAACAACCTTCAGATACGAAGGTCAGCGAATAAAAATGTCAACATGAATAAGCAGTCCCAAACCAACTGACGGCTGTCTGCGAAAGGAGGCTGAAGTGTACGGGTGGAGTCGTTACTTTGTCCAAATAGCCCCATAGCTTAATGACTGGGTAGTCTGGCAAATAAGGAGTGCCAAAATAACAAACCCTGTCATCCCGGGTAGATGGAGTTTGTGAGCCTTGCAAGGCAGTTTGTCTGGAAGAAGGAACATGCTTATTTCAAACCATAGGTAGATGAGACTCATTAGCTTGGGAAAGCAACTCCTCTGGGAGTGAATCTCAAAATCAATCTGGGCCCTCCAGGATCGATGGTTGGGCATAGAAAAAACAAACTGTTATGGAAACAGCAATGAATTTGCTGCCCTACATGCCATCCGGCATAAAGGGCAATAAGTAAAGTAAGTATAAGACACTTTACAGCACAAGTTGACCATTTATGTGGGTCTGATCAGTCTACTCACCAAAGAGCCTCCTGGTTTCAGAATATAGTTGCGGTAATCAGCCCCCACCTTGGCACTCATTATTCCTTCTTTCTTGAACCGGAGGCAAACATATCCATGCAGAATACTTCACTCCACTGTTATTATAGACAAATCATCACATGAAGACAAGGGAGAAAAAACAACAACATTCAATATCAGTGTTAATTTACACAAAAGCTCATGAGAAACATTTTGTTGACAACTTTTAAGTGTATAAACAAATCTCTATTAACCATTTGACTGTGGAATATTTTGTGCTAAAAAACAGTCAATTTTTGGTCGAAGATATGAAAAACCCTAATTTTGTAAGAGGCCCTTGATTCAATCTCTTTACCTAGAAATACCTAAGTATTTGGAATGCAAATGAAGATAAATGATGGATCAATGTATCTCTATGTGTAAACCTTTAAGATAACAGAAATTACAAAAAAGATCACAAAAACTAATATATTTTCAGTTGCCTTACTTAAATCAAGATTGGTATAACAGATTAGGTAAATCTATAAGACCAAGCAACGCAATGCGCATTCTTTCGCATTCAAGGGTTAAGTTTGAACTAAGAATGAGGATGGGTACATAAAAGAGAATATAAAACTATCGCAAATTAAATCAAATATGAAAACGGAAAATGATGGTTCTGAAACTAATCTTCCATACACTCAGTTCAAAGTTAAGCATTTCTTACCAGCACGAATGAATGCAAACCTTTTTTTTTTAAAGACGTCTACCCATGGTTACCTTAACTTTATACTCAACGAGCAAGAAAGGCTTTAGAAGAAGCTAAATGGTTATCACTAAATTAAAGAGACCAGTTTCTCTGTTTGTCACTCACTCAATCATTATCTTGCTGTCATTGTACATCTTATTCAAGTTCTTTGATTTGGAGAAATTCATAACAAAAATCAAATTACCAAATATCCATAATATTGAGCATCATAGCCCCCGCCTAAATGCCCAAAGGTAGCTGCCATGTTGGTGTTTGGAGTAGCTGAAATGCCTAAGATTTCACTGCAAGTTGAGCTGTATATGTCAGCCGTATCAGCCTGTGAAGAAGATGTTTTGAAAATGCCATGTTTTGAATTAAATTGAATGCATTCTATCATCCACGAAGGGAAATTTGTTTTTGTTACAAAGAGTAGCAACATAGAATAAGTGTAAACTACAAATACTATGAAACATTTAATTGTATATTATGAATAATTCATTAACTTTAGCATAATAATATAATAAAAATTATCATGGATCAATATAAACATGACAGTGACAATAACGACGACAGTCATAATAGATGTAATCATGATGGTTTTGATGAGGATGACTTGACAATGATGTTTGATCATGATGATGGTAATAACGATGATGGTGATGATGATGATGATAAAGATGGTGATGATGGTGATTATGATGATGTTGGTGTTGACGACCGATGATAGTGATAAAGTACACTTTGTACTACAAAATGAAAAGTGACACATTTAATTGTAAAATGTCACCCCACCATGTAAAGACTAATGCATTATATAAGTAAAATCAAATATAACCCAAAAGAAAATCAAATGAATGTAATGTTAACAAAAGAAAAAAGAGGACAATAAAAACGGTTTAATTTTACACATAATAGAACCATTCACACTGATCAATGATTTATAATCCAATCTACTGTCTTGTTTCCTCTTCTCAAAAATTATTCCTACCTCTGATCTGGTATGAATCCTTTGGTCAAAAGGTACCCAGTAATTTGCCTCAGAGTAAAAACACCAGCATTGGCGAGACGACTCTTCGTCAATTTTTCCAGGATCTCTTCAGGAATTTTTGAACCGTCTTTGTAATGACCAGACATACGCATAAGGGCTCTCTCCCATACCCAGTTTTCCAACATCTGGGATGGAGCTTCCACAAAGTCTCGCTCCACATTGGTCCCACTGGAAAATATTGAGAATCAATTCTGAGGACGCATCTCTAGCTTCTGAATGTGTCTTAACTTGATATACAAAAATATAAAAGATCAGTTTTAACACTGCAGTTCATTTAAAAGATTTTGGGATTTAAAAAAAATGTAAGCATCAATGAAAGTATCAGTTAAGTACATAAGTATCAATAAAAGTCAAATATTTAAGTATCAATAAAATATTGGTCAAATATATAAGTGTCAATAAAAGTACTATTCAAATATATATGTTTCAATGAAAGTATCAGTCACATAATATTATATAAGTATCAATGGAGGTATCAGTCAAATATATGAGTATTAATGAAAGTGTCACTCAAAAATATCAGTATCCATAAAAGTGTGAGTAAACTCACCTGAAGAGGGCAAAATCTGCTTCGAACAAATTTGATGCATGACATGACCAAACTCGTGAAAAATATGTTTCTACCTGTTGAAGGAATGAAATGATATTAGCAGCTCAGCTTATTCAGTCTGATTAAAATTTCTCTACCTGTGAGTTCATATCTATATAGACATATATGTATAAACTATAAAAATGCATGGTACAAATGAATGCATATAATATTGTTAGTATATATATTTTCTGTTCATCTGTTAACATTTAACAGAAAATGCTATCACATACTTTGTTAAGGTGCTCATTTTTAATTAGAATGAGGATAAAGCGTTCAAAGCATTTTCATCACAGGGGAGAAAAGTTAAGAGTGAGAACGAATGACAATTTTTTAAAACAGAGACTATACCTCATCATGGGTCAACAGTGATGGTTGGTCAGCATTTGGCTTGGTAAAGTTGGCAACCATGGCTGCAACAGCAACCTGTCGCTTTCCATCAGGGCTTAGGCATCCTGGCTGCAAGCATGAACAACGGATGTACAAAACGTTAGTCGTATAATTCCTTAAACAAGTAATGAACACATGAAATATCTATAAAGAAAGAAGAAAGAAAACTACAGGGGAAAAAAGGAAGATAAAAAAAGAAAAAAGATAAAAGGAAGAGAGAATGTAACAAAAAGAAACAAACAAAAAGAGAAAAAAGGATATAAAAGAGCAAAAGAAAATTAAACACTACAACTCATGAAATGTTTTATGTTATTTTATCTCCTTGTAGTGGTTTAGTTAAAATTCAACATATAAGATCAATGAAAGTCTGAAAACGCTACTAATCCAGGTATTCAAAGTCACAGTTATAATAAAATTAAAAGAGAAAACAAAGGTAGCAATAACAATACTGCAGCCTAAGAAATGAAACTGAAAGCAAAACAATGCACGCATGAAAACTTCTTTACTTTGCACTTGATTGAATATGTCTTTATGCCGTCTATTTCAAAAACATTTGTCAAATTTGGAAAAAGGCTTAAGGGTTGGTAATAACCTGAAGTCCAAAGCAAGCAGCATGTCCGTATTTGCCCTCACGAGGATACAGATCAAGGTAAAAGTAACCAATTATTTCACCACTTTTCTTGTCCTTTACACTGTACTGTTGGCAAACGGAGGAAAATAAAGAAGACATTAAAAATCTAAACTTGAATGTGTAATAAAGGAATGGAATGGTGCAAAGGATGCAGTGAGGGATTGAGGAAAAAGATTGGAAATGCGAGGGAGGAGAAGAGAAGGGGAAGGAGGGAATGAAAGTTAATGTCGCTGTATGTATATTTATGTAATAATATGCTTTATTTTTAATGAGATTTTTTCCCCTTTAACCTTGAATTAAGGGTGTGAAAAGTTTACTGTCTCTGTTCCTTTTTTCCCTCCCAATAAAGTCCTTTTATTACATATTATTTCCATAGAAACGAAGATAACTTTCAATAAAATTGTAATACACTGATCATAGTCAAGAAAATTTAAGTTCCGTCAAGGACATTGTGGCACATAGAGCCAGAGCGTAGCCCGGTTTCTGTAGCGAGAAGCGGAACAGGTGATAACAATCATCTCCTGAAAAAGATGCTAGCCTGATGTAGGTTTTTACTCCCAAGCTAGCTCTTGTACCCATTTGCACCTGGGTCAAGAGGGGAAAATGTGTGTTGTGTGTCTTTCCCAAGGAATACAATGTCTGACCTAGCTTTGCTAGGGTTCTTACCCAGACCGTATGATCCAAAGTCTGTCACTCGGCCACCAACAACACTGAGGGCTCGTCTGGGATGTAGGCCAACTGTTCATAACACGTCAATACAACAAATACCAGAGCTGTCAACAAGCCCACTAATATAAGACAAATTTTCTGTTTCCACGTGCCAACAAGTAAATATTATAAAGACACTACATCGCATTGCTCCTAAATTTAGATGCTTTAAAAATAAGAAGATAAAATAATTTGCTTTGGGTTTTGTTGTTGTATTTACAAATATGCACAAACTACTAGATGATACAAATGAGGTGTCAGTACATACCAATGATACATCTGAATGCCACACATCATCTGTTTCAATCTGAACAAACTCAAGACCAAGAAGTTCCTGCAAAGACATTTTGATCAAATCTGAGCACAAGTAGCCGAGAATGAATGAATTAGATACAATGTAAACAAAATATAACATAAATGGATATATCCCAACTATGTTAAAAGTCATGGGACTTGGGCTGTTTGATTTACTTAACCTAATTTCCAAATCCTCCATTTTCACTAAGATTTTTTCTGATAAAAAAATAAGAATACAAATATGTTAAAAGCACAAAGTGAAAAAAACAACAACAAAAACAACCATTAATAAGAAATAAGTTTTAAAAAAAACAGGCGAAGAAGACAATGTAAGAAATCATTTTAACCACAAAATATTTCCCACTGACAGACATCCTGCTGGTATTCAAGGCACTGAAATGACATAGTTCAGACTAGAGGGTCATCTAGAACAGGGATCGCTGAAAGAATGTCACTACAGCCATTTGCTCTTCAAGGAGTCGAGAACAAATAGTATGCAAGACTACAATTGATATGCAAATTGTTGACAAAATCTATTTGTGACAAACCTGATAGATATCCAAAAGGCCTTTGGTAACAGTAGCCATTGGAAAATACTCTTTCAATTTTGTTGATCAACTGCATATTTCTTTTCCTCTACCATTGTCATATAAAGCGCATATCCCAGTTGTTGATGGTGTTGTCAAAGTCATAGCCACACTTTTTCGCACTGGATAAGAAAAGTCATAAAAAAACAAATTAACGTTTTTTGCAAGTTAGATCTGAAACGTGTCTCATAATTCAATGGAGTAACGCATGAAGAGTTTAGGATAGATGAAGTCTAGTTTGTAACAGCTTCGATGCAAAGCTAGTTTTTGAAAGGGATAGATGAAGAGAAGAGAAATTTACTCAGATGGTAGAAAAAGCCCTCCAGATTAAGCTGTCAAGCCATCAGCAAAATAAAAAAGGAAAAAGCGTACAAGCAAGGATAATAACATTCAGATATCGAAGAATTATGATGACGAAGAAGAAAAAAAACACCTTTTTTATTTTATGAAAATAAAACAAAAATTTATCGTAGATCACAAACTTTTATAAAAAAAAAATAAACAGAAACTAAGAATATCAATGATAAGCATATTGACAAGGTCCTTAGTTTTAAAAAATAAATGTTTAAAAAAGACTACATTTTCCTTATCTTTTAATTACTTTCAAAATACGATTTTTTAAGTGATGGTAATGATAGTGATCACTCACTTCTTCCTTCTTGTACTGTAAAAACAAGGCCATCTCCTCTTTCTTCAATGTTTGCAGCTTTTTAGCCAAAGATGAAAGAAAATCACCGACTGCTTCTGGCTTTTTAGACATCCTCATATCCAGCACAAAGTGGGCATGTGTTGGGTAGTCTAGTATCTTAGCTTTCTGTTTCAGTGAAATTGTCAATATAAATATGAAAATGAACATCAGATAACTGACTATTGTCTAAGGAAATTTTAAATGAAACGCTAGACACAGAAAGAAGTAAAATGAGAAGGTCTGTATAAATGAAATAATTGTGAAATTGCTAAACTTAAATGAAAATTTGTAAGAGCAGGACATTTTAATGAATTTATGATTGTTTTCCTTTTTGTTCTTCTCTCTAAATATTGAAATACAAATAGTGGGATTGATGTGCCATCAATCCTGTAAATACAAACCTCATGTCTTAACTTGACTAGTTCCTCAAGAATGGGTGTGTTTTCTTTCAAACATCTAGATGTCAAGAAAGATAAAAGATAGGGATTGGGAGATTGCCAGTTAGGAACAATAATAATTTCACGCTTAGTTATACTAAGGTGGCATAGAATTGAAAAAATTAACAAAACTAAGAAAGTAAAAGACATAGCAGTTGTTTACACAAAACCAAGATCAGTGCAAATTGATGAAAGAATTTCCCATTTGACAAAATTTTACATATCCACATACTGAATCTCAACGGGAATATTACTTCATCTCAAGGTGAATCAATATAATAGGAAAGTCTGGGATGATAGACACATCAAAAGAATAAGAGAAACGGTCTAAACACGTTTCCCACTCCTAGCTTGGGAGTTAAGATCTGCGTCAGACTAGCAGTAGCAATGAGAAGTTGGGATAAGCTCCGGCCTGAGCCTCCGTATAGTAAGGTGGCTTAAGCCCAGGCGTTATGGGTCGCAATGTCCTGAGAAGAACTTTACTTCTTTACTTACTGAAATCAGGAAACTTCACTTTTATTCATGGCTTAAATCCTAAAATTGTTACCAAGAGTATGTGAATATCGCTCAAGTCTAGTAATACTGGTTACGACAAGCGACCTTGAAAAAAACAATAATCATGTACCATATTAGTAGTAGAAGGCCCACATAAAATATTACTATAGTATTAGTCTCAGAAAATGTAATTAATACTATTGAGGGCCCCTTATGCCAAACACACTGCTACATGCGTCTGCACTGATCGCTGATGTTGTGTATTTAATATTAGTTCTTGTATTAATATTATGAGAAAGAAAGAAAGAGAGAGAGAGAGAGAGAGAGAGAGAGAGAGAGAGAGAGAGAGAGAGAGAGAGAGAGAGAGAGAGAGAGACAGACAGAGAGAGAGAGAGAGACAGACAGAGAGAGAGAGAGAGAGAGAGAGAGAGAGAGAGAGAGAGAGAGAGAGAGAGAGAGAGACAGAGAGAGAGAGAGAGAGAGAGAGAGAGAGAGAGAGAGAGCGAGAGAGAGAGAGAGAGTTAGAGAGAGAGAGAGAGAGCGAGAGAGAGAGAGAGTTAGAGACAGAGAGAGAGAGCGAGAAAGAGAGCGCGAGAAAGTGAAAGAGAGTTGGGAATTTTACACTAAAATTTCTACCCTGCCGTTTTTACATATGATTTTCTATCATATATTTAAAACTGAACGCTCTTTTCATTGGCGGAATCAGAAAGCAAAAATAAAACAATCTTTGACCATAGCATTTGGGTAATTAGCTCATGTTAGAAGTGTAACCTTTTGTATCTGGTATTCTACCTGCTGGTGCAAGTGTGCATAAATGAATCTAGATCCATATTGATATATACAGTCAAATTTAATGAAAACGAAATAAAAACATTGAACAATTCTAATATGAGACATAAGCATTTAAATTTTAAAATTTAATCACCTGGAGTTGAAAGCTGTCTCTAAATCCTCCTTGTTTCTGGGTTCCTTGCCTTCTTCATACACGGGAAGTAGTGAGGGTACTTCAAAGTCACTTTCAATTTTCCATCAGAACCCTACATTAACGAGTTTCAATTTTTGATAAAAAAAAAATTCTGTTGAAATGAGGCATTGTACCGTCTGAGCCTGAGTAAGAGATACACTTCAAATTTGAGCTAATCTTTCAGTATTTCACAACACCATATAAAGACCCTGAAAATATGTATGATAGTAACTTACATAAATCTATATTTGATTATGATCCATGATGAGACCAATCTCCCTTTGATATGTCTTCTGAACTCATTATTCATCATTGCACTGTTAAAGTAAATCACATGCAACTTTCTTTATTTTTTAAGTAGACATTTCTTTACTGTATTTATAATAACGTTTAAAAGGCATAAAGAACAAGCTAAACAAGTAGGATAAATACATATTCTGTCACAATCTATGCTAAAAGGGAATTTATGAAACATCGTACCTTTTCTAGACTCTTTATAAAGTCCTCTGGCAAACCATCTGATTAAAGCAGAAAAGCAAATTTTATTATGCTTTAGTTAAAAGCACATCTCCTAGTTTTGTTTTATTGTTTTCAACAAGCAAATATGGAGATGAAAGAGATGCAAGCAATGTTTAAGTGAAAATGACATTAAAAAACTCAACATAACACAAAACAAATCGAAATACAATATACCCAGTTCTTTTTCTGTGAATTCAATGATAGTCTTTTCCTCATTCAAGTTCTTGCTGAAGTCAATTGAAAGGTCGCTCATTCTTTTCTTAATTGCCTTAATTTTCTCCTGTAAGTCTTTAGACAAATGAAGACCTGTGAATCAATAACAAAATCATTGATTTCAATTGATATGCACAGATCAGATAAAAACAAATATTCTAGTAGTAAGAGAACAAACAGCAATATCAAAAATCTATACCCAACAAAATACATAATATTTAAAGATATTATTTAAAAAGGCAGTGACCTGAAAACTATGCATACAGTAAGGTCTCTGAGTCTGAGACTTTTAAGCTGACAATCCATCCCTACAAAATGACAACAAAGTGAAAAGTTGGCAAAATTATTATCAGCAGTGGTAGTAGGATCATTATCATTACTATCATTTATCAACACTATTGTTATTATTATTCTTTTCATGCTATACCATTCCGTTTTCCTATTTTAATGGACGCTCCGACAAAACGTTTGGCCTCTGGCTTGAATGTCTTGAAGCTCTCCTTTTTCTCCAATGCAACAAATGACTCAAATACATCTTGACGCATGCTGAAAAAGTAAGAAAATTACACTTTTTAACAGATTTTTAAAGTAAAACAGAGTTGGACAACAATTGTTTATAAGCAATTATGACAAGGTATTATAAGAATGAAAATCCAACAATCAGAAGCAGCTATCTATTCCATTAAGAAAAAGCTCAACATTATTTATAACATTTAATATGGAAAGCTGAATATTAATTGATTAATTAGAACAACAATTTAAAATTGTTGACCTACCTTAACTCAACATCAAATTCTGACAATTTCTTGTCTACTTCAACAATGATCTCTGAGCTCTTTTTCTGGAGAAACATGTTGTAGAAAGTCTATGTTGTTCCTCTCCACTGCATACCAGCAATCACTATCAGCTGTGACCTGAAATACCATGAACATATGGTTAAATTATAATTTCATGTAAAAGAAAAGGACTGGATCGATTGAGTTCCTTGGACCCTTGAAATTGGTGACCATCATGCTTGCTCTAAGACTCAGGCTGTGTGCCTGGTTACCAAACCATACTGCCTGATTTCTTTTGTGATTAGGATCTACAATATAAATACATCAGGTTCCAATAAGCACCAATGACGAATGCCAAAAGCTCAAGGAGAAATGTAAGACCTCAATTATTTTGGATTGACACCTTTTTAAATTTTCAATCAAGGATGAAGAAAGCAACGGTTAATGAAGGACAAAGTCAATATTTTCAAAATTAAACAAAACTTAAAATAGCTGTAACTGTAGAACAACTGACTTTTTGTTTTCCTGAAACTCACATAAATATAATATATACATGTTTGTTAAACATTTCATTGTCAAATAATAAATAGATATAAGTAAACTGTAGTGTTAGAAAGCTTATATTTTTTCTTTTAATTCATGGTAAAAAATATTACCCACTGTAAACTAATTATTTATATTAAGCTTACCTTCAAAACATTCTCATAGGATACTTCATCATTTGTTAACGCCCCACTTCATCATAAACTTTCTTCACTTTTTCCATCAGTAAATCAGCATCAGCATTAAGTTCATCCTTACTGATGTCTTTCCATCTCAGTTTTATTCCTTTAGCAGCCATATTGCTAATGCAGCGATGAATGACACAGAGGTGATGTTGCTGATTCAAAGAAAGGGATGAAATTTGGCTTTTAAAAAGACGGTTTAAATGTAATACTACGTGATAGTGTCTCACAGCAGTTCTGTCATAAAAATTATCACACTTGGATAAAGAAGGACATGTACTCCTCCTATATAGTGTTCCTCCACACAACTTTTTGAGGAATTGATCGTACCAAATGATAATTCTTGAAATTCAAAACAAAACACAAAGGAACTGTTTGGGACTCTACGGGCACTTCTCAAAAGTGGGTCCTAGTTTAAGAGTCTGTAAAATCTTCTTGAAACCTTTTGTCAGCTTGAAGCACCCTGCACTCGAATGTATGCTATACATGGTCCAGCAATTTCCTGTATAAATGTGCTGCTGTAAAATATAGATTTTAAACATTGCATTTATAAAAAAGAAGCAACCAAAATTTAGTGAGCTGATAGAGTTACAAAATCTGTTTACATGCAAACTAAAAGAAACAAAACTACACCCTTGATTCTCTTTTCAATGTGATCATGATCATACAGCAAAGTAAGCTCAAGATTATTTTGTCCCTGAGCATAGAATTTACAGTGCAGAAAAAATTATTTACTGGGCGCTTAGACATAATTCCAAACTTTTGAAAACATACAATGTGGTGGATAATTTTGTCCAGAACATCAGGAAAAATTTAACAAGGAGATTTATCATGTCTCTATTAGTGTTGGGTTTTTTTTTCATATTTTTACAGGGGGAAGTAAAAGATAAAAAACTCTTAACAGTTGAATTTGAATATCAAATTGAAGAGGAAGACACTGGCACAATTTCAACGGAAAATGAAAAATCTAGATTGATATAAATAGAGTGACGTATGATTTGTATCCTTTTAAGTTAAATTTTTGTTTTAGGTATATAATAATGCCAAGATTTGTTTGCTTGACTTTCGACTGATTCAAAGGATCTATTTTTTAGAGTACTGAACATTTATGTCTTTTTACATCAATTTAAAAAAATTAAAATACAGTGTACAGGCCTCTCCTTGTGAATTATTTTGCCAGTTTACCATTCAATTTTAAGACATCGTTTTCATTTTCAATCTTCATGTGGGTCAGATCAAAAGTAGTCAAATTTGGCCACCATGAAAAAAACTCACTGAACCCAAGATTTAGGATTTCATCTTGTTGACTCTGCTGAGGATTTTTACCACTTTTGTAAATTTCACAAATCAGAAAGCGATAACTGTAAGTTTAGTCTATAAAGAAAAAGTTCTTCTTTCAAGCTATACATTGTTGTGTTTCATTCTATTCAACAAATTTTCCCAGAGCGAAGAGAAATTATATTCCAACAATATTGGCATTAGACCTAAAATGTAGCGAAAGTCATACCATTAATATCAATATTAGGGTTGAGTGAGTTGATCCCCACCAAGACGTTACAATCTGAAACGGGAGAACTCATATGGAGCTGGGATTGCACAGGAAGTGAATTTAAATATAGGTGAAATTTGAATACAATGTTCTTCTTTCTTCATTTCCATCAAAATTACGTTTTTCATCAGTTAGTCTTTAGAGATTGTGATAGCTGTTTTCCATATTTGTATTTCTCAGCCTTATTTTTTTTACAAACGTGTTACTTAAAAAGGCTAGAGACATTACAAGTCCATAGGTGCCAACCTTTTCAAATTGAAAAACAGACTCTGACCGCAAACTAATTTTAACTTGTACGATGGCCCACAATATTCCAGGAAACGTTGATATGACTTGAATTAACGCACTTTTAATGGGAATAACAAGAAAGTCTGTTGATCGCTGGCCTTGCTGGCAAACTGCGACAATAGTTTTGCAAACTCAGAATGGCGTCTCAGGACTGTCATTAGTGTCACCCAAATTTCTCTGCAGACCTGCTAACCTTCTGAAAATGAAAGGATACACTCTGGCTCAATGGACCGTAATGGTATTGAAAGAACTTTTACTTTTTTTTTTCACACTTGAGTGAGCCTCAACATTGATACCCATGACATTCATTACCTCATTAACATTTCAGTAATGCTGTGTAGCCTACAATTACAACATTCCATAATCTTTTCAAGCTGACAGTCCATGTTGTCTTCCTCCTCACTCAATGTTCAGGAAGCAATAAAACTAACTGGAAATTGTACAGCCTTCCATCTAGTTTATCAACTAACATGATTAACCTGTCTCAAACTAATTCCAACTTTCACATTCTGCTGCTAAATTCCTTTGTCATGTATATACCCACTCGAAAGAGTAAGGGGGCTGCTACAAGAAGGGCAACCAGTCAAAAGTTTGCTGATATGTATTATAATTGGGGAAGGTGGGGGCCTCCTGAAATTATTCTCTTTTGCTTGATATTGGTGGAGTTGTTACTTATTGTCGTTTTTCACCTTTGATTTCACTCCACTGTGGCTCCTTTGCATTTTTTCAAATGAATAGTTGGTCCCAGTCTGATATGTCACACAGTCTGTTGTCATTGACATATATTGGACTACTTGTGTTCAAATATAAACAGTCTATTGTCTTGAATCTGTCATGGTGTCAGATTGGTCCAATTGACCGGTGGGCCTCAAAGTCGGGCATACAAATAAAATCAGTCACACCTATCTTCCCTGACACTGCTAATGATACTTCTAATCATTCATCAAAAGCTAACAATTTTTAGGGTCAGGGATGGTGATAGTGTGAGCCCGACTATAGGAGTCCTTCAAACACTGGACATGACCATCAAATCAATGAACTCCTCCCCAAATAAACCACAAGAAATGAAGAGATCGAAGGTTCATTCGAAACCAACACTGCCACACCTCCACTTCTTTATGATTTAGATCTAAAATATCTATTCCAAATTAAACAGATTCTAGAGAGGCATACACCAGATCTCATAGATCAAATAGACCTAGGCCTAGTATATTTGGGGAAGCATACTATACCATTACATTAATTACTGGTAACTAAGTGGCGTCAGTGGCCGAGTGGTTACGTTTGCCAGACTGGGCATCATGAGGTCCAGCTAGGTCTGCCGTTGCATTCCTTAGGAAAGATGCTTAACATGCATTTTCCCCATTCTACCCTGGTGCAAATGCGCACAACACAAGCACTAGCTTAACCCTTACGCTGCCACCCATTTTACACCGGATGTCTTTACCATTGCCACGCATTTTGGCTGAAATCCTTAGAAATGACTCATAATACAGGGAAAACAATTCTCATTTCTAAACTACAATAGATATTCAATTAAAACTTTCAGGACATAGGCCTACTAATGATATATCGTATACAAGAATAACTATTCAAAGTATGCAAATGAGGTCATGTGATTATGGCAGCCATCTTTGATTTTGAGTTTGTTTTTTGGGTCATATCTCAGTGAAAATGACAGTTTATAGTCACAAAATACACCATTGTGAAGCATATTATGGGTTAATCATCATTTATAGGTTGTATTGTAGTGTGGGGAAGACAGAAAAAAGGGAATAATTGGACAATAATGTGAAAAATACAATTATTCATGTTGCATGAGTAACACAAAAATGCAATTATTACAAAAAATACACAAAATGACACAAAACAGTAATCAAGAATTTAAAATTTTATTTTTTTGAGCTGTCCTGTCTCAGTAAGTCTTCTATTCTTGTGTTTTCTGTGGTTGTATGTCATGTATGTCTCTTATTTTTCCCAGTGCCAGGCACTAGCATCAACAGTGCCACGCCTCTTTTACTTGTGCTCTTTCCCGAAAAACTTGTGTACATTTCAGTGTCACTTGTTATAGTCAATTATAAATTATGCCTTTCAACACCTCATCATATTTGCTGCAACTATGGATCACTATTTTCAACTCTAATTTCATCAAAAACAGATGCATAACGGTGCATCAAGGTTGCCGGTAAACAAGTTGGAAAAATTGGTCAGGTCAAATCCGGGTCAAATCGGCAAATTTTTGAACGGAAAAATCATGCAGTAGCAGCAGGCTATTACGATAGACAGGAAACTAGTCTACAAACAATTTACTTCATTTTTTTTTATATATCGGCCTTTGTAGTGGAGCTGACTGCTTCAACCACAGTCGAAGTCGGCAATACAAATGACAGCTAGAAGTTTCAAATATAGTTGAACTCGCAACATAAGGGTTAACTAGGAGTAGATCTAGGAGTAAAAATCTATGTCAGATTATAGTGTCCTAGCCAGGTGATTATTTATTATTACCATCACCTGTTCCACTTCAAGCTATTGAAATTGGGATACACTCTGACTCTAGAAGAAACTCACTATATAGATCTAACCTTACCATACAAAACGCAATATGTTAGAGGCTTTCACTCATAGATCTATAGAATGTATCCCAAATGGCACTCTCGATCATGACTCTAACAGATTCTAGATCTACTTCTATCTGTTCATTTTTCAGTTTTGATAATGTACATATTATTAATCTTGACAGTTGCCAGAAGTTTCTATACATAACATGTGCTAAGATTACATCTTCACACGTTATAATAAATAAGAAACCTTACGAGGGTCAAGATGTAAAAGCAACAGATCAATGGTCTCCAAACCGGCAACCGTGAGTGTGAGCAGTAGTTACTAGTAGGCTATACTAAGTAGCAATATTCGAGCATTAGAATTTCTGAGAGTAACGTCCCTTTGGTGTCGAATCCCTATGTCGGTCGTACGGCGATCCTCCGTTGTAGATCATGTAGGAGTATTATCGTCATTGCTATTATAGTATAATTATAATAATGATAGTAATAACTATTATTATTATTACCATCATCATCATTCTCTCTCTCTCTCTCTCTCTCTCTCTTTTCCTTTATCATTCCTCTCTCTCGCTCTCTCTCTCAAAACAAAAAAAACAAACAAACAAAACATAATAAAAAAAAAAATATATATATATATATATATTAGACAAAACAGACAGACAATCAGAAATCCTTCCATGGGCCTGAAGAAAGGCACGTGCTATGTTTATTTCTTAAACTTAAACGAACTGAACGTAATTGTGGAGCCTTCGATCTAGAATAAAAATAAAACGAGTTCCCCGAGATTATCTGCAGAACGAAATTTAATGCCGTGCCAACAAGAGGAATCTTGAAGCAGGCCACAAGTAGGCCTATACACTTATGAATTCGACGATGATTTGTAAAGTCCCCTTTCAGGCTCAGCTAGTGTTACGACCTTGTATTGAAAATACTAACTTATTGGATAAACTCAACTGTCTCTTAATGTTTGTTTGTTTGTCTGTTTTGCTTGGGGGTTTTTTCTTCTTTCAAGATGTCATGTACACTCATAGGGGCCTGCAAGCATCGAACTTGAGCAGCTTTATTTCCCAAGCAGCTGTACGATGCTCAAGAGGTATCATGCTACCAGAATGCTGGAGAACAGTGTCCTGTTGCCTGTTGCGAGAAAACGTAAAATGGTTAGGCATATTATAATTAATCTAAGAGAAATACTTCTCAGAAGAATGATGGCTCGCTAAAACCAAAAGGACATGCATTTAGACAACATTTATACGTAGATAGTTGATCAACGTCCCAATGTTGGACAAGATGTCGTGTCAAAGTAAAGTTCAGGAAATAATAAAGGCAAATTAAATCACATCGCCTCTTGGACAGGACGCTAGTCTGGTGAAGGATTTACTCCAGCTGTTACTGGTACCCATTTGTAATTGGGTGTACTGCAGTAATGCGTTTTAAACGTTTTTTTCTCAAGGAACACAACATTGCTAGGATTTCATTTGATTTACCCACATCCACAACTAAAGTAATCTCGCAGGTTTTGGTAGGATTTTTAATTTGCCTGGCCTTCCATGTAAACAGCCAAGGAATCTTTAATGTGTACAGAGTGGTGGATCTGCAAACGGGATCTTTTTATTGTCCGTCTCCGATGGGACTAGGTGTTGATGCATCTACATGGACCAGGGGGTAGTTTTAACTCTAAAAAAGAATAAAGAGTTTTTCAATCAAGCCGCCAGGGCTTGAACCTATGACCTTGGTTAAGACACTGATACCTTGCCTGTGGACTACCGAGTCCTTTCATGCATTATGCAGCTTTGTGGATGTTGGGTTCGCGACCTGCGACTGTGTCGAGCCTATGTGACCATCTTATTCCTGTGGGTCGCGACTTAGGGAGAACCCTGAGTATACATAAGAAAACCTATCCATGGAATTTCAGGGTCAACTAAGAGCTTTAAATTCAAAATGAAGGAAAATACGTGCTTTTCTACTGAACACCTCAAAACCAAATATGTAAGACCGTGGATTGATCTTTTTTAAAATCAGATTTCTTTCTGTGGGCATTTGAAAACAGTCATGTTATTTTAGCCTATGTTCACATACATGTACAATATGTCGCCTGTTATATCGTATTCTTTGAAATTCGGCAAGCTCGAAACAGATGAAGCAACCTCGGATGAGATGACTTCTGGCAAATTTGAATATAATCTCTGCTCAACTTTTTACTCTCCTTCATGATATAATCTTCTGATTAATAACTCAATTGGTTTCTGTCTTCAGCACTCTTCAGACTATCAAACATATAAAAATAAAGTCGTTTATAGATATATACAGAAAGTAAATGGCAAATGAAAAACAAAACTGAAGAGAAACAAATGGGGGGAATTGTTATTATATATAGACAACAGTTAAGTATTTATTTCACAGAGTAGATCTGATGTTTGTACTCTTGCTGTACAATACAGGCTTTTTTTTTTTTTTGCAACCTTCCTTTGTAGGAAAAAAATTAAGAAGTCTTCCCTGCAAAACAATGTCTTTGAAACTGTAAAAAGGAAAAAAATATGTGACATCAGTCTGGCAAGCGAAAATATTCTCAATTGAAACAGACGACATTAAACCAGTCGTAATTGAAAACAGGAATGAAAGAGTCACTTGTGAAACAAGAATGAAATCAATCACAAGTGAAGCAGGAGTGAAAACAGTAAGATGTCTAACAGGAATATTATCATACAGTGCGACAGAGCTTTTGATGCGACTTTCAGCTGAAAGAGGAATGCGACCCACAATGGGACCAGGAATCAAGCCAGTCAGCGTTGAAGCAGGAATGAACATGAATTTTGTTACCGTTGAAGTATGAGCAAAGCTAGCCACTGTTGAAACAGGAGCAAACCAGTAACCGTTGAAACGGGAGCAAAAACCAGTGACCGTTGAAACAGGAGCGAAAACCAGTTACCGTTGAAACAGGAGCAAACCAGTCACTGTTGAAGCAGGATACTGTTGAAACCAGAGCGAAACCAGTTATAGTTGGAACATGTTCACAAGTTGTCATAGTTCAATCAGGAGTGAGGAGGAAGATAATCAGAATTGAGATGGGAATGAAAGCAGTCAGAATTGTTCATTTTGGAGGAGAAGAAAACATAAAATTGTTCAGCGGTATTCCTACACCTACGGTGGCAGATGATGAAATTCTTATAGATGAAATATGCCGGTGTCAATTCAGTTGATGTATCATACAGAGAAGGACAATTCCCGAGTGTCAACCTTCCTTTCACAGCAGGGGTGGATGGTGCTGGGGTTGTAGAAAAGATTGGTGGCGCTGTTACAAAGTTTTCCAAATGTGACAGAGTGCAGGCCGTTTTGACATCGGGATCCTATGCTGAATACACTACTGCCTAAGAAAAACATGCGTGCTATCTACTTGAAAACGTTTCTTCTGAACATGGAGTTGGAATCGAGTTCCATACTACACAGCCTATACAGCAGTTCATTTAAGAGCAGGAACCGAACCAGGAGAAATTGTTCTGGTTCATGGAGCCAGTGCAGGCATGGACGTTGCCCGCATACAAATCCTAAAAGATCTGTGGGTGTCCTGTAATTTGTACAGCAGGAACACCTGAAGGTAGTCAGTTCGTTTTAATAGTTATGTGATGCAAACATGAAGCAGAGGTATTTCAGTTTTTGTTTTGTCTATGGGTATCTGTACAGAGAAAAGGTATTACTATATTATAACAAGGTTATCTTCCTCTACTTTGTAGATCTTTGGGTTGGTTTTGTCTCTATACTATACACATACAAATACACCCATACTGAGATGCAAGCAAGCATAGTCATAGATACTTACTCATGTAACTACATACATTTACGTATACATACATGACATTTATTTTATTGAAATTTCCCCGGCCACCATTTGCGATGATTTCAGGGTGAATGAAGAGGAACTAGCAAGATGAAAGATGCACATAAGCGTAAGGAGGAAAGGAAACGAAAGAAGTGGACCCTATCAGCAGGCCCTACCAACCACATACATACATGACACGTGTATATGTATACATATTTATACACATACCCACACATAAATACATATATAATAAGACATAATGTACATACTAATGTACATACAATATTGAACTTCACTCTTTTGCACATTCCATTTCCATACCAGAGCTTATTTACTGTGATTACTGTAAAAGCTCTTATGGAATATTTCACAAAAGGAAAGGGTTAGTTATGTTCATTGTTGTTTTACTGGTACTTATCCTTGGGGGGGGGGGGGGGGGGAAATTCAGTTACAGCACTGTATCCATCATCTGAATCATGTATAATACTGAAATTATGCCTCAACCCTATACTTTGCTTATGAGTTGACTAACCTCAATCAGAACCATTACTGCTGTCTCTTTCTCTCTGTCTATTCTGTTGGCTCCA
>JAXRKP010001725.1:90000-97954 GCA_037039925.1 Doris montereyensis | reverse complement strand
CAACATCTTTCAAGTCTTTCTTCCCGTTTATTTCACCCAACATATTTCAAGTCTTTCTTCCCGTTCATTTTATTCAACATCTTTCAAATCTTTTTTCCCGTTCATTTCACCCAATATCTTTCAAGTCTTTCTTCCTGTTCATTTCGGCCAATATTTTTCAAGTCTTTCTTCCTGTTCATTTCAACCAACATCTTTCAAGTCTTTCTTCCTGTTCATTTCACCCAACATTTTTCAAGTCTTTCTTCCTGTTCATTTCAACCAACATCTTTCAAGTCTTTCTTCCTGTTCATGTCACCCAACATCTTTCAAGTCTTTCTTCCTGTTCATTTCACCCAATATCTTTCATGTCTTCCTGTTCATTTCAACCAAAATCTTTCAAGTCTTTCTTCCCGTTTATTTCACCCAACATATTTGAAGTCTTTCTTCCCGTTCATTTTATTCAACATTTTTCAAGTCTTTCTTCCCGTTCATTTCACCCAACATATTTCAAGTCTTTTTTCCCGTTCATTTCACCCAATATCT
Organism: Doris montereyensis; assembly: GCA_037039925.1. Lineage (NCBI taxonomy): Eukaryota > Metazoa > Mollusca > Gastropoda > Nudibranchia > Dorididae > Doris > Doris montereyensis. Next base: position 97,432 of record JAXRKP010001725.1, on the reverse strand, counting down.
TTCAAGTCTTTCTTCCTGTTCATTTCACCCAATATTTTTCAAGTCTTTCTTCCTGTTCATTTCAACCAACATCTTTCAAGTCTTTCTTCCTGTTCATTTCACCCAACATTTTTCAAGTCTTTCTTCCTGTTCATTTCAACCAACATCTTTCAAGTCTTTCTTCCTGTTCATGTCACCCAACATCTTTCAAGTCTTTCTTCCTGTTCATTTCAACCAAAATCTTTCAAGTCTTTCTTCCCGTTTATTTCACCCAACATATTTCAAGTCTTTCTTCCCGTTCATTTTATTCAACATTTTTCAAGTCTTTCCTCCCGTTCATTTTATTCAACATCTTTCAAGTCTTTCTTCTCGTTCCTTTTATTCAACATATTTCAAGTCTTTCTTCTCGTTTATTTCACCCAACATCTTTCAAGTCTTTCTTCTCGTTCATTTCACCCAACATCTTTCAAGTCTTTCTTCGCGTTCATTTTTATTCAACATCTTTCAAGTCTTTCATCCCGTTCATTTTATTCAACATCTTTCAAGTCTTTCTCCCCGTTCATTTTATTCAACATCTTTCAAGTCTGTCTTCCCGTTCATTGTATTCAACATCTTTCAAGTCTTTCTTCTCGTTCATTTCACCCAACATCTTTCAAGTCTGTCTTCCCGTTCATTGTATTCAACATCTTTCAAGTCTTTCTTCCCGTTTATTTCACCCAACATCTTTCAAGTCTTTCTTCTCGTTCAATTTATTCAACATTGTTCAAGTCTTTCTTCCCGTTCATTTTATTCAACATCTTTCAAGTCTTTCTTCCCGTTTATTTCACACAACATCTTTCAAGTCTTCTTCTCCTTCATTTCACCCAACAGCTGCCAAGTCTTTCTTCCTTTTCATTTCATTTAACATCCTTCAAGTCTTTCTTCCCGTTCATTTTATTGAACATCTTTCTTGTCTTTCTTCCCGTTCATTTTATTCAACATCTTTCAAGTCTTTCTTCCCGTTCATTTTACCCAATATCTGCCATGTTTTTCTTCCTGTTCATTTCGCCCAACATCTTTTTTGCATCATAACAAGACTAAGACCTAAGTGGACTAAATATGGCTTATTCAGAAAATATATTTTCCCACCGAACCTTGACAATGAATGGCGTATGTCAATTAATGATGCCAATCTCTTTCTCACAAGAATAACAACACTATGCATGACAGTCTCTTTCTTGCCATAATAACAACACTATTCATGACAATCATTTTCTCACGATAATAACAACACTATTCATGACAATCATTTTCTCACGATAATAACAACACTATTCATTACAATCGTTTTCTCACGATAATAACAACACTATTCATGACAATCGTTTTCTCACGATCATAACAACACTATTCATGACAGTCTCTTTCTTGCCATAATAACAACACTATTTATGAAAATCTTTTTTTCACGATAATAACAACACCATTCATGACAATTTCTTTGTCACGATAATAACCACACTGTGCATGACAATCTCTTTCTCACGATAATAACAACACTATTCATGACAATCTCTTTCTCACGATAATAACAACACTATTCATGACAATCTGTTTCTCACGATAATAACAACACTATGAATGACAATATGTTTCTCACGATAATAACAATACTATGAATGACAATTGACTCTAACGCGCATCACTCTGATGAATCAATTCCGCAACTGGCCACGCCTTGAGAGACGTATGTCAGGCAGTATGTTAAGTAAGTGTGTCAGTCTGGCAATCAAGACGATACGACATTTTTCTGTTGTTTTTCCCACACCCACTGACTTAATAATTGACACTCGGCCATGGTGAGCCATTAACCCGAGCACTTCCAGGCATTTAGCTCTAAGTCACGTAAACAAGCAGTACCAACCCCTCTCGCTTCAGGTCATACCGGAAGTGAATGGCCGTTTGTCGTGTCTGCTGCCACTGGCTCTTGGTGCTGAGTGGCACATACGATAAAAAGACATTGCATGACTCGTGGTGATCACAGTCAAACTCTACGACCGAGGGATAGCGGTTTTTGGAAGAGAAATAGTTTGGCACATACGATAAAAGACATTGCATGACTCGTTGTGTTCACAGTCAAACTGTACGACGGAAGGATAGCGGTTTTGGAAGAGAATTCGATTTTCCTGCTTTCTAACTACTACGTTAGTAGTTCTTTGTGTGTGTGTGTGTGTGTGTGTGTGTGTGTGTGTGTGTGTGTGTGTGTGTGTGGGTGCTGTTGTCCAGTTGATTGCATTGGGAAAAGGGTTGAGGAAAGAAATAGAAATTATACTCTTGACGTGTTTGGATTGTCTAGCGAACATCGCGAATATTGTCTGAAATAGGAAGACGCAGAGGTATTTTTTTCTATTTCCTTTCTTTCATCTCCTTCTTTACTTCAAATATTGTAAACACAAAAATTGCTCCGGAGACAAAGTTTTGTTCATTTTCTCCAGGTTACGCATAAAATAGATTATTTAACCTGATCATTTCTTTGTCTTCTTAGAGGCGTTGTAGTGAAACTGTAAGTTTTGTGAGTTTGTAATCTACGACAACACTGGTACAAAACACATTGTTGTTACAGGTATTGTTTTTCAACATTGTACTCCCAGGAAAGGTACTTTACTCTGTTTAGTTTTCTTGACTTAGGTGTAGACGGATACACAGCTGTAGGTAGATCTTGTCATATTGTTAGCACAAAGCTATAGGTAGATCTTGTCATATTGTTAGTACAAAGCTATACGTAAATTTTGTCAGATTGTTAGTACAAGCTATATGTAGATCTTGTCATATTGTTAATATAGCTATAGGTAAATCTTGTCAGATTGTTAGTACACAGCTATAGGTAGATTTTGTCATATTGTTAGTACAAAACTATATGTAGATCTTATCAGATTGTTAGTATAGCTATATGTAGATCTTGTCATATTGTTAGTACAAAGCTATATGTGATCTTATCAGTTGTTGGTACAAAGCTATAGGTAGATCTTGTCAGATTGTTAGTACAAAGCTATATGTAGATCTTGTCATATTGTTAGCACAAAGCTATATGTAGATCTTGTCATATTGTTAGCACAAAGCTATGTAGATCTTTGTCAGATTGTTAGTACAAAGCTATATGTAGATCTTATCAGATTGTTAGTACAAAGCTATAGGTAGATCTTGCAGATTGTTAGTATACAACTATAGGTAAATAATGTCAGATTGTTAGTATACAGCTATAAGTAGATCTTGTCAGATTGTTAGCACACAGCTATAGGTAGATCTTGTCAGATTGTTAGCACACAGCTATAGGTAGATCTTGTCAGATTGTTGCTTTGTATAGGCGATCTTGTCAGATTGTTAGCACACAGCTATAAGTAGATCTTGTCAGATTGTTGGTTCAAAGCTCTAAAGGTAGATCTTGTCAGATTGTTAGTACACAGCTATAAGTAGATCTTGTCAGATTGTTGGTTCAAAGCTCTAGGTAGATCTTGTCAGATTGTTAGTACACAGCTATAAGTAGATCTTGTCCAGATTGTTAGTACACAGCTATAAGTAGATCTTATCAGATTGTTAGTACACAGCTATAGGTAGATCTTGTCAGATTGTTAGTACACAGCTATAGGTAGATCTTGTCAGATTGTTAATACACAATATAAGTAGATCTTGTCAGATTGTTAGTACACAGCTATAAGTAGATCTTGTCAGATTGTTAATACACAGCTATAAGTAGATCTTGTCAGATTGTTCATTTTAAAACTATAAGTATATCTTGTTATATCAGATTGTTAGTACACAGCTATAAGTAGATCTTGTCAGATTGTTAATACACAGCTATAAGTAGATCTTGTCAGATTGTTAGTACACAGCTATAAGTAGATCTTGTCAGATTGTTAGTACACAGCTATAAGTAGATCTTGTCAGATTGTTCGTACAAAACTATAAGTATATCTTGTCATATCCAGATTGTTAGTACACAGCTATAAGTAGATCTTGTCAGATTGTTAGTACACAGCTATAGGTAGATCTTGTCAGATTGTTAATACACAGCTATACGTAGATCTTGTCAGATTGTTAGAAAACAGCTATAAGTAGATCTTGTCAGATTTATTCACACAGCTATAAGTATATCTTGTCATATCAGATTGTTAGTACACAGCTATAAGTAGATCTTGTCAGATTGTTAGTACACAGCTATAGGTAGTCTTGTCAGATTGTTAATACACAGCTATAAGTAGATCTTGTCAGATTGTTAGAACACAGCTATAAGTAGATCGTGTCAGATTGTTAGTACACAGCTATAAGTAGATCTTGTCAGATTGTTATTACACCGTAGATCTTGTCAGATTGTTAGTACACAGCTATAAGTTGAATCTTGTCAGATTGTTAGTACACAACTATAGGTTATATCTTGTCAGATCGCTGGTACAAAGCCATAGGTAGATCATGTCAGATTGTTGGTACAAAGCCATAGGTAGATCTTGTCAGATTGTTAATACACAGCTATAAGTAGATCTTGTCAGATTGTTGGTACACAGCTATAGGTAGATCTTGTCAGATTGTTAATACACAGCTATAAGCAGATCTTGTCAGATTGTTAGTATTCAGTTAGAAGTGGATCTAGTCAGGTTATTAGTACACAGCTATAAGTAGATATTGTCAGATTGTTAATACACAGGTATAAGTAGATATTGTAAGATTGTTAATACACAGCTATAAGTAGATCTTGTCAGATTGTTAGTACACAGCTATAAGTATATCTTGTCAGATTGTTAATATACAGCTATGAGTAGATCTTGTCAGATTGTTAATACACAGCTATAAGTAGATCTTGTCAGATTGTTAGTACAAAACTATAAGTATATCTTGTCAGATTGTTAGTACACAGCTATAAGTAGATCTTGTCAGATTGTTAATACACAGTAGATCTTGTCAGATTGTTAATACACAGTAGATCTGTTCAGATCAGATTGTTATTGCACATCTATGGGTAGATCTTGTCAGATCAGATTGTTATTACACATATATGGGTAGATCTTGTCAGATCAGATTGTTATTGCACATCTATGGGTAGATCTTGTCACATCAGATTGTTATTACACATATATGGGTAGATCTTGTCAGATCAGATTGTTAGTACACATCTATGGGTAGATCTTGTCACATCAGATTGTTATTACACATATATGGGTAGATCTTGTCAGATCAGATTGTTATTGCACAGCTATAAGTAGATCTTGTCAGATCAGATTGTTATTACACATATATGGGTAGATCTTGTCAGATCAGATTGTTATTGCACATCTATGGGTAGATCTTGTCACATCAGATTGTTAGTACACAGCTATAAGTAGATCTTGTCATATCAGATTGTTAGTACACAGCTATAAGTATATCTTGTCAGATTGTTAGTACACAGCTATAAGTAGATCTTGTCAGATCAGATTGTTATTGCACATCTATGGGTATATCTTGTCACATCAGATTGTTAGTACACAGCTATAAGTAGATCTTGTCAGATTGTTAGTACACAGCTATAAGTAGATCTTGTCAGATTGTTAGTACACAGCTATAAGTAGATCTTGTCAGAATGTTAGTACACAGCTATAAGTAGATCTTGTCAGATTGTTAATACACAGCTATAAGTATATCTTGTCAGATTGTTCGTACAAAACCATAAGTATATCTTGTCAGATTGTTAGTACACAGCTATAAGTATATCTTGTCAGATTGATCGTACAAAACTATAAGTATATCTTGTCAGATTGTTAGTACACAGCTATAAGTAGATCTTGTCATATCAGATTGTTAGTACACAGCTATAAGTAGATCTTGTCATATCAGATTGTTAGTACACAGCTATAAGTAGATCTTGTCACATCAGATTGTTAGTACACAGCTATAAGTAGATCTTGTCATATCAGATTGTTAGAACACAGCTATAAGTATATCTTGTCATATCAGATTGTTAGTACACAGCTATAAGTATATCTTGTCATATCAGATTGTTAGAACACAGCTATAAGTATATCTTGTCATATCAGATTGTTAGTACACAGCTATAAGTATATCTTGTCATATCAGATTGTTAGTACACAGCTATAAGTATATCTTGTCAGATTGTTAGTATACAGCTATAAGTAGATCTTGTCAGATTGTTAGTACACAGCTATAGGTAGATCTTGTCAGATTGTTAGTACACAGATATAAGTAGATCTTGTCAGATTGTTAGTACACAGCTATAAGTAGATCTTGTCAGATTGTTCGTACAAAACTATAAGTAGATCTTGTCAGATTGTTAGTACACAGCTATAAGTAGATCTTGTCAGATTGTTAGTGCACAGCTATAAGTAGATCTTGTCAGATTGTTAGAACACATTTGTTTGACATTGTAACAGATTTCGTTTTTATTCATTTAGTTTGATTGGATTTTATCTACTTTCAATATATTTTTGTTTTACATTTCATTTGATTTCACAGAAGATAATTTTTGCGCTTTGTTTTCTTTTCCTTCCTTTTGTTTTCTTTCTCTTCGGCTTTTTCTTAGAAGGAAGTATAGCATATTTTCAAACGAATTTCATGTTTTCAAAGCAAAACAAAATCTTTCGAAGAGTCATAGTAAGTCTCATTAATCTGCCTCTGTTAAAAATACTACAACAAAGAACCTTTATCCGGTTTTTGGAAGGGGAAAGTAAGATGGGGTTGATCTAGACATAATATTGTTGTTTATATTTGCTTTTGCCTGACGTTATTTCGCGCTGATTTCTAGCACATGTTCTAATTCCAATGGTCCTTTTCACTGATTTCTAGCACATACTCTAATTCCAATGGTCCTTTTGACTGATCTCTAGCATATATTCTAATTCCATTGGTCCTTTTTTACTGATTTCTAGCACTTATTCTAATTCCAATGGTCATTTTCACTGATTTCTAGCACTTATTCTCCTTGCAATGTTCCTATTCACTGATTTCTAGCACTTATTGTGATTCCAATCGTCCTTTGCACTGATTTCTAGCACTTATTCTAATGTCAATGGTCCTTTTCATTGATTTCTAGCACATATTCTAATTCCAATGATCGTTTTCACTGATTTCTAGCACATATTCTAATTCCATTGGTCCTTTTGACTCATTTCTAGCACATATCTAATTCATTGGTCCTTTTCATGATTTATAGCACACATTCTATTTCCAACGGTCCTTTTGACTGATTTCTAGCACATATTCTAATTCCATTGGTCTTTTTTTTACTGATTTCTAGCACTTATTCTAATTCCAATGGTCCTTTTCATTGATTTCTAGCACTTATTCTAATTGCAATGGTTCTATTCAGTGATTTCGAGCATATATTCTAATTCCAATGGTCATTTTCACTGATTTCTAGCACTTATTCTAATTCCATTTGTCCTTTTTTTACTGATTTTTAGCACATGTTCTAATTCCAATGATCCTT
>JAXRKP010001725.1:45000-85000 GCA_037039925.1 Doris montereyensis | reverse complement strand
TCCTCTCGCAACGTCATACGGAGAGATGTCTTCTCACAACGTCATACGGAGAGATGTCTTCTCGCAACGTCATACGGAGAGATGTCCTCTCGCAACGTCATATGGATAGATGTCCTCTCGCAACGTCATACGGAGAGATGTCTTCTCGCAACGTCATATGGATAGATGTCCTCTCGCAACGTCATACGGAGATATGTCCCCTCGCAACGTCATACGGAGATATGTCCTCTTGCAACGTCGTACGGAGATATGACCTCTTGCAACGTCGTACGGAGATATGACCTCTTGCAACGTCGTACGGAGATATGACCTCTCGCAACGTCGTACGGAGATATGACCTCTCGCAACGTCGTACGGAGATATGACCTCTCGCAACGTCGTACGGAGATATGACCTCTCACAACGTCGTACGGAGATATGACCTCTCGCAATGTCGTACGGATATATGACCTCTCGCAACGTCGTGCAGAGATATATGTCTTCTCGCAACGTCATACGGAGAGATGTCCTCTCTCAACATCGTACCGAGAGATGTCCTCATGCAATGTCGTATGGAGAGATGTCCTCTTGCAATGTCATACGAAGAGATGTCCTCTCGGACAAAAAGTCCTGTCACACCGTCACGGATGTCAAACAACGTCGTACGGAGAGATGTCGTCTCCGTCATATGTCCTCTCGTAACGTCGTAGGGATGTCGTCCTCAAGACAACGTCGTATGGAGAGATGTCCTCTCACGACAACGTCGTCTCGTAACGTCGTATAGAGATGTCCTCTCGTCGTACGGAGAGATGTCGTCTCGGTCGTAGAGATGTCCTCGTAACGTCGTATGGAGATGTCGTCTCACGACGTCATACGGAGAGATGTCGTCTCGTAACGTCGTATGGAGAGATGTCGTCTGGTAATGTCGTATGGAGAGATGTCGTCTCACGACGTCATACGGAGAGATGTTCTCTCCGACACAACATAAATTTTACTTCGTAAACAAATAGTGACAAGCCATACAAATTGTATTTTTTTGGTAATATTCGCCAATAATTCAGGTAGCTTTCTGTGACCAGCCAGTTAGCTCTTAGCTCATTTTCCCCATCATATTGTCAACTTTCTGGGACCAGATAAGTACTTCTCAACTCATTTCCCCATCATATTGTCAACTTTCTGTGACCAGATAAGTACTTCTCAACTCATTTCCCCATCATATTGTCAACTTTCTGTGACCAGATAAGTAGTTTTCAACTCATTTCCCCATCATATTGTCAACTTTCTGTGACCAGATAAGTAGTTTTCAACTCATTTCCCCATCATATTGTCAACCTTCTGTGACCACTTAGGTATTTCTTAACTCATTTTCCCCTTCATATTGTCAACTTTCTGTGACCAGATAAGTACTTCTCAACTCATTTTCCCATCATATTGTCAACCTTCTGTGACCACTTAGGTATTTCTTAACTCATTTTTCCCCATCATATTGTCAACCAAGGCAACTGACGTCTTCAAACTAACCTTTGCTAAGTCTTAACAGTGTTGTTGTTGGATTTTGTTTTTCCTTTTCTTTGATTAGTTTTGATTTACCTTTCATCCACAGTTAAAATGATATAGAGGTTTTGGTTTTTTTGGTAGGATTTTTATTTTTACCCAGACTACAATCTAAGTAGCAAAAATATCCGTGACGTGCACAGAGCGTCATGATCTGTACACGAGTCCTGTTTTGTCTTAATTTTCCGTGTCCGATGGGACTACGTGTCAACCCACCTCACCTACCTGGACCATGGGGAGGGGAGGCGGCAGGTGGTGTAGATATTTCTCGAAAAAAACTTGATATGAATTATCGACGGTTGGTGGGGCTCGAACCAATTACATTTTAGTTGAGTGGCCGACACCTTGTTTCTGGATCATCGAATCTTCCACCTAAACAGTGCAACTAGACCTACACGTAGATGTATATCTATGACAAATAAGGTGCAATACCACCTTCCAGGCCCTACGTTAAAACATGAATAGGGTTAGGATTGGAATGTGTTTTTTGTTTTTGTGTTTTATGTCTTTTTTCCTTCCTTTTTTTCCTTTTTTGTTTTAGCATTTTTGAATGTAGTGAATTTATATATAGTGTCCGTCTTATATGGTCCAATTAACTAGTGTTTCGGTTATTCAAAATGTCTCAACATATAGTCAAATTAACTAGTGTTTGGGCTCTTTAAAATAGTGTCCAATTAACTATGTCTTATCTCAAACATGCTCAAATTAACTAGTGTTTGGGCTACTGAAACTGACAGAATTAACAGACAGACAAACAGATACACAGACACAGACACAGATACAGACACAGACACAAGCATGAAATACAGACAGTCATACAGACAGACAATAAAAGTGTGAACGACAAAAAAAAACAGAATTCCTACATATTTTAATACAAACCAAAATTTCTTTTCTACCCATGCAGAAACTTTCGTATAACTACTCAAAGAACCCTGCTCCCCTCTTGGGTTTCATTGCACAGCCCAAGGCGACGAAAACCAAATTCCTGCCATTCAGACAGAGATCTGTAATATTCTTTCGTCCCATCTGACATCTCACATCATCAACATGACGTCATCCATGTCATTAGTTCTCAGCATCCTGATTAGCTTGACGTGCTTTGACCTGGCAGCAACATCCTCTGACCCGGCGGCCGACGCCTGCACTGCAGTGTGTGAGACTGAAATCAGTCAGGCGGATCGATGCGAGGTAGGATCCATGGATATGGAGAGAAATACGGGGAGAGAGGGAGGAGGAGGTAGAAAAAGAGAGAGAGAGAGAGACAGGGATAGAAAGAGAGAGAGAGAGAGAGAGAGAGAGAGAGAGAGAGAGAGAGAGAGAGAGAGAGAGAGAGAGAGAGAGAGAGAGAGAGAGAGAGAGAGAGAGAGAGACAGACAGACAGACAGACAGACAGACAGACAGACAGAGACAGACAGAGACAGACAGAGAGAGAGACAGAGCGCGACAGAGAGAGAGAACGCAGAGAAAAAGAGGACGGGAGAGAGAGAGAGAGCGCGCGTGTTTGTTGACAACGGTGTACTCTTAGGAAAGGTACTTCACTCTCCTTTCAACATTTGACTGAGGTGATATATATATAGATATATATATATATATATATATATATATATATATATATATATATATATATATATATATATATATATATATATATAAAGATATATATATATTACATGTACATAACTGATATGGTATAGACATGTACATAGACTGAGATATTATCAACATGTACATAGACTGAGATATTATAGACATGTACATAGACTGAGATATCATAGACCTGTACATAGACTGAGATGATATAGACATGTACATAGACTGATATGGTATAGACATGTACATAGACTGATATGGTATAGACATGTACATAGACTGAGATGATATAGACATGTACATAGACTGATATGATATAGACATGTACATAGACTGAGATGTTAAGGACATGTACATAGACTGATAGGATATAGACATATATACATAGACTTCGATGTTAAGGACATGTACATAGAATGAGACGATATGCACATGTACATAGACTGAGATGATATGGACACGTACATAGACTGATATGATATAGACATATACATAGACTGAGATGTTAAGGACATGTACATAGACTGATATATATAGACATGTACATAGACTGAGATGTTAAGGACATGCACATAAACTGATATGGTATAGACATGTACATAGACTGAGATGTTAAGGACATGTTCATAAACTGATATGTTATAGACATGTACATAGACTGAGATGCTATAGACATGTACATAGACTGATATGTTATAGACATGTACATAGACTGAGATGTTATAGACATGTACATAGACTGAGATGTTATAGACATGTACATAGACTGAGATGATATAGACATGTACATAGACTGATATGGTATAGACATGTACATACACTGAGATGGTAAAGACATGTACATAGACTGAGATATTATAGACATATACATAGACTGAGATATTATAGACATGTACCATAGACTGAGATAATATAGACATGTACATAGACTGAGATATTATAGACATATACATAGACTGAGATATTATAGACATGTACATAGACTGAGATATTATAGATATATACATAGACTGAGATATTATAGACATGTACATAGACTGAGATGGTAAAGACATGTACATAGACTGAGATATTATAGACATATACATAGACTGAGATATTATAGACATATACATAGACTGAAATGGTATAGACATGTACATAGACTGATATGTTATAGACATGTACATAGACTGAGATATTATAGACATATACATAGACTGAGATATTATAGACATATACATAGACTGAGATATTATAGACATATACATAGACTGAGATATTATAGACATGTACATAGACTGAGATATTATAGACTGTACATAGACTGAGATATTATAGACATATACATATTATAGACATATAGATATTATTATAGACATGTACATAGACTGATATGGTATAGACATGTACATAGACTGAGATATTATAGACATATACATAGACTGAGATATTATAGACATATACATAGACTGAGATATTATAGACATGTACATAGACTGAGATATTATAGACATGTACATAGACTGAGATATTATAGACATGTACATAGACTGAGATATTATAGACATGTACATAGACTGAGATATTATAGACATGTACATAGACTGAGATGGTATAGACATGTACATAGACTGAGATGGTATAGACATGTACATAGACTGAGATGGTATAGACATGTACATAGACTGAGATGGTATAGACATGTACATAGACTTAGATATTATAGACATGTACATATACTGAGATATTATAGACATGTACATAGACTGAGATATTATAGACATGTACATAGACTGAGATGATATTGACATGTACATAGACTGAAATGGTATAGACATGTACATAGACTAAAATGATATAGACATATACATAGACTGAAATGGTATAGACATGTACATAGACTGAGATGTTATATACATGTACGTAGACTGATATGGTATAGACATGTACATAGAGTGATATGGTATAGACATGTACATAGACTGATATGGTATAGACATGTACATAGACTGAGATATTATAGACATGTACATAGACTGAGATATTATAGACATGTACATAGACTGAGATGATATGGACATGTATATAGACTGAAATGGTATAGACATGTACATAGACTGAAATGATATAGACATGTACATAGACTGAGATGGTATAGAGATGTACATAGACTGAGATGGTATAGACATGTACATAGACTGAGATATTATAGACATGTACATAGACTGATATGGTATAGACATGTACATAGAGTGATATGGTATAGACATGTACATAGACCTAGATGGTATAGACATGTACATAGACTGAGATGGTATAGACATGTACATAGACTGAGATGGTATAGACATGTACAGAGACTGAGATGGTATAGACATGTACAGAGACTGAGATGGTATAGACATGTACAGAGACTGAGATGGTATAGACATGTACATAGACTGAGATGGTAAAGACATGTACAGAGACTGAGATGGTATGGACATGTACATAGACTGATATGGTATAGACATGTACATAGACTGATATGCTATAGACATGTACATAAACTGATATGGTATTGACATGTACAGAAACTGATATGGTATTGACATGTACAGAGACTGATATGGTATTGACATGTACAGAAACTGATATGGTATTGACATGTACAGAGACTGATATGGTATTGACATGTACAGAAACTGATATGGTATTGACATGTACAAAGACTGATATGGTATTGACATGTACAGAAACTGAGATGATATGGACATCTAAAGAGAAAAGTAATGGAATATGATGGACAGAAGATATTGTGTATGAAAGTAGCGGGCACGAGGAAGAGGGGAAAACAAAAAAACGAAGCTATATTGATAGGATGGTTGAAGACTTGAACATCGTTGGTGCAACCGATGGAGGCGAACAGGATAGGGCAAAGTGGAAAACGATTATCTGTTGTGACGACCCCTATCGGAAAAAGCTGAAAAACGAAGCATAAGAGTGTGTGTCCACTAGCTGTGATCTTGTGTTGGTGTGCGAAAGTGTACAAGTGTGTTGTAGGTGTCTTGTGTGTCACAGATGAGTGTGTATGCGAATTACAATAATGTAATTATTTGGCAGACAATAACAGCAACACATATTCACGTCCAGCAGGGTGTGATAGATGAGTGTGTTGCGTAACAGTCTGTGCGATAGATGAGTGTGTTGTATCAGTCAGTGTGATAGATAAGTGGGTTGTGTACCAGTCAGTTTGATAGATGAGTGTGTTATGTATCAGTCAGTGTGATAGATAAGTGGGTTGTGTACCAGTCAGTTTGATAGTGAGTGTGTTATGTATCAGTCAGTTTGATAGATGAGTGTGTTGTGTATCAGTCAGTGTGATAGATAAGTGTGTTATGTATCAGTCTGTGTGATCATAAGTGGGTTGTGTACCAGTCTGTGTGATTAATGAGTGTGCTGTGTAAGTCAGTGTGATAAATGAGTGTGTTGTGTACCAGTCAGTTTGATAGATGAGTGTGTTGTGTATCAGTCTGTGTGATTAATGATCAGTGTGTTGTGTATCAGTCTGTGTGATTAATGAGTGTGTTGTGTATCAGTCAGTGTGATAGATGAGTGTGTTATGTATCAGTCAGTTTGATAGATGAGTGTGTTATGTATAATAAGTGTGATATAAGTGTGTGTGTATCAGTCAGTGTGATAGATAAGTGTGTTGTGTATCAGTCTGTGTGATTAATGAGTGTGCTGTGTATCAGTCAGTGTGATAAATGAGTGTGTTGTGGACCAGTCAGTTTGATAGATGAGTGTGTTGTGTATCAGTCTGTGTGATTAACGAGTGTGTTGTGTATCAGTCAGTGTGATAGATGAGTGTGTTGTGTATCAGTCTGTGTGACTAATGAGTGTGTTGTGTATCAGTCAGTGTGATAGATGAGTGTGTTATGTATCAGTCAGTTTGATAGATGAGTATGTTGTGTATCAGTCAGTTTGATAGATGAGTATGTTGTGTATCAGTCAGTGTGATAGATGAGTGTGTTGTGTATCAGTCAGTGTGATAGATGAGTGTGTTATGTATCAGTCAGTTTGATAGATGAGTGTGTTATGTATCAGTCAGTGTGATAGATGAGTGTGTTGTGTATCAGTCAGTGTGATAGATGAGTGTGTTATGTATCAGTCAGTGTGATAGATGAGTGTGTTGTGTATCAGTCAGTGTGATAGATGAGTGTGTTATGTATCAGTCAGTGTGCTAGATGAGTGTGTTATGTATCAGTCAGTTTGATAGATGAGTGTGTTGTGTATTAGTCAGTGTGATAGATGAGTGTGTTATGTATCAGTCAGTGTGATAGATGAGTGTGTTATGTATCAGTCAGTGTGATAGATGAGGTGTGTTATGTATCAGTCAGTGTGATAGATGAGTCTGTTATGTATCAGTCAGTGTGATAGATGAGTGTGTTGTGTATCAGTCAGTGTGATAGATGAGTCTGTTATGTATCAGTCAGTTTGATAGATGAGTGTGTGTATCAGTCAGTGTGATAGATGAGTGTGTTATGTATCAGTCAGTGTGATAGAGTCTGTTATGTATCAGTCAGTGTGATAATGAGTGTTTGTGTATCAGTCAGTGTGATAGATGAGTCTGTTATGTATCAGTCAGTGTCATAGATGAGTATGTTATGTATCAGTCAGATTGATAGATGAGTGTGTTATGTATCAGTCAGATTGATAGATGAGTTGTTATGTATCAGTCAGTTGATAGATGAGTGTGTTGTGTATCAGTCAGATGTGATGAGATGTATCAGTCAGATTGATAATGTATCAGTCAGTTTGATAGATGAGTGTGTTGTGTATCAGTCAGTGTGATAGATAAGTGGGTTGTGTATCAGTCAGTGTGATAGATAAGTGTGTTATGTATCAGTCAGTGTGATAGATGAGTGTGTTGTAGATGAGTGTGTTATATCAGTCAGTGTGATATATGATTTTTATTTATGTATCAGTCAGAGTAGTGTTTGTGTATCAGTCAGTGTGATAGATGAGTCTGTTATGTATCAGTCAGTTTGATAGATGAGTGTGTTATGTATCAGTCAGTGTGATAGATGAGTCTGGTTCAGTCAGTGTGATAGATTGGGTTGTGTATCAGTCAGTGATTGTGTTGTGTATCAGTCAGTGTGATAGATGAGTGTGTTGTGTATCAGTCAGTGTGATAGATGAGTGTGTTGTGTATCAGTCAGTGTGATAGATGAGTGTGTTGTGTATCAGTCAGTTTGATAGATGAGTGTGTTGTGTATCAGTCAGTGTGATAGATGAGTTGTATCAGTCAGTTTGATAGATGAGTGTGTTGTGTATCAGTCAGTGTTAGATGAGTCTGTTAGATCAGTCAGTGTGATAGATGAGTGTGCTTATCAGTCAGTTTGATAGATGAGTGTGTTGTGTATCAGTCAGTTTGATAGATGAGTGTGTTGTGTATCAGTCAGTGTGATAGATAAGTGTGTTGTGTATCAGTCAGTTTGATAGATGAGTGTGTTATGTATCAGTCAGTGTGATAGATGAGTGTGTTGTGTATCAGTCAGTGTGATAGATGAGTGTGTTATGTATCAGTCAGTTTGATAGATGAGTGTGTTGTGTATCAGTCAGTGTGATAGATAAGTGGGTTGTGTATCAGTCAGTGTGATAGATAAGTATCAGTCAGTTTGATAGATGAGTGTTATGTATCAGTCAGTGTGATAGATCAGTGTGATAGATGAGTGTGTTGTGTATCAGTCAGTTTGATAGATAAGTGTGTTATGTATCAGTCAATGTGATAGATGAGTGTGTTGTGTATCAGTCAGTTTGATAGATGAGTGTGTTGTGTATCAGTTTGATAGATAAGTGATCAGTCTGAATATGAGTGTGTTGTGTATCAGTCAGTGTTGATAGATAAGTGTGTTATGTATCAGTCAGTTTGATAGATAAGTGGGTTGTGTATCAGTCTGTGTGAATAATGTGTGTTGTGTATCAGATGATAGATAAGTGTGTTATGTATCAGTCAGTTTGATAGATGAGTGGGTTGTGTATCAGTCTGTGTGAATAATGAGTGTGTTGTGTATCAGTCAGTGATAGATAAGTGGGTTTGTGTGTATCAGTCTGTTAGTTTGTTGTGTATCAGAGTGTTAGATAAATATCAGTCAGTTTGATAGATGAGTGTGTTGTGTATCAGTCAGTGTGATAGATAAGTGTGTTATGTATCAGTCAGTGTTGATGAGTGGGTTGTGTATCAGTCTGTGTGAATAATGAGTGTGTTGTGTATCAGTCAGTTTGATGATAGTGTGTTGTGTATCAGTCTGTGTGAATAATGAGTGTTGTGTATCAGTCAGTTTGATAGATGAGTATTTGTATCAGTCTGTGTCACTAATGAGTGTGTTGTGTATCAGTCAGTGTGATAGATGAGTGTGTTGTGTATCAGTCAGTGTGATAGATGAGTGTGTTGTGTATCAGTCAGTTTGATAGATGAGTGTGTTGTGTATCAGTCTGTGTCACTAATGAGTGTGTTGTGTATCAGATATAGATGAGTGTGTTATGTATCAGTCAGTGTGATAGATGAGTGTGTTGTGTATCATTCAGTCAATCTGTGATAGATAAGTGGGTTGTGTATCAGTCAGTTTGATAGATGAGTGTGTTATGTATCAGTCAGTGTGATAGATGAGTGTGTTGTGTATCAGTCAGTGTGATAGATGAGTGTGTTATGTATCAGTCAGTGTGATAGATGAGTGTGTTTGATGACGAGTGTCAGTCTCAGTGTGATAGATGAGTGTGTTGTGTATCAGTCAGTGTGATAGATGAGTGTGTTGTATCAGTCAGTGTGATAGATGAGTGTATGTATCAGTCAGTTTGATAGATGAGTGTGTTGTGTATCAGTCAGTGTGATGAGATAGTGGTTGTGTATCAGTCAGTGTGATAGATGAGTGTGTTGTGTATCATTCAGTTTGATAGATGAGTGTTGTGTATCAGTCAGTGTGATAGATGAGTGTGTTGTGTATCAGTCAGTGTGATAGATGTGATAGATGAGTGGGTGTGTTATGTATCAGTCAGTGTGATAGATGAGTGTGTTATGTATCAGTCAGTTTGTGATAGTGATCAGTCAGTGATAGATGAGTGTTGTGTATCAGTCAGTGTGATAGATGAGTGTGTTGTGTATCATTCAGTTTGATAGATGAGTGTGTTTTGTATCAGTCAGTGTGATAGATGAGTGTGTTATGTATCAGTCAGTTTGATAGATGAGTGTGTTATGTATCAGTCAGTGTGATAGATGAGTGTGTTATGTATCAGTGTATCAGTGTTATGTATCAGTTAGTTTGATAGATGAGTGTGTTGTGTATCAGTCAGTGGGATAGATGAGTGTGCTATGTATCCAGTCAGTGTGATAGATGGATGATGTATCAGTGTTTGATTGTGCTATGTATCAGTCAGTGTGATAATGAGTGTGTTGTGTATCAGTCAGTGTGATAGATGAGTGTGTTATGTATCAGTCAGTGTGATAGATGAGTATGTTGTGTATCAGTCAGTTTGATAAATGTATGTTTATGTATCAGTCAGTTCAATGTGTATGGTGTGTATCAGTCAGTGTGATAGATGAGTGTGTTGTGAGTTCAGTTTGATAGATGAGTATGTTGGTGTATCAGTCAGTGTGATAGATGAGTGTGTTGTGTATCAGTCAGTTTGATAGATGAGTCTTTGTGACTAATGTGTATCAGTCAGTGTAGATGAGATTATGTATCAGTCAGTGTGATAGATGGTTATAGATGAGTGTGTTATGTATCAGTTAGTTTGATAGATGAGTGTGTTATGTATCAGTCAGTGTGATAGATGAGTGTGTTGTGTATCAGTCAGTTTGATAGATGAGTGTGTTGTGTATCAGTCAGTGTGATAGATGAGTGTGTTGTGTATCAGTCTGTGTGAATACTGAGTGTGTTGTGTATCAGTCAGTTTGATAGATGAGTGTGTTGTGTATCAGTCTGTGTGAATAATGAGTGTGTTTGTGTATCAGTCAGTGTGATAGATGAGTGTGTTGTGTATCAGTCTGTGTCACTAATGAGTGTGTTGTGTATCAGTCAGTGTGATAGATGAGTGTGTTATGTATCAGTCAGTGTGATAGATGAGTGTGTTGTGTATCATTCAGTTTGATAGATGAGTGTGTTGTGTATCAGTCTTTTTGATAGATGAGTGTGTTATGTATCAGTCAGTTTGATAGATGAGTGTGTTATGTATCAGTCAGTGTGATAGATGAGTGTGTTATGTATCAGTCAGTTTGATAGATAAGTGGGTTATGTATCAGTTAGTTTGATAGATGAGTGTCTTGTGTATCAGTCAGTGGATAGATGAGTGTGTTGTGTATCAGTCAGTTTGATAGATGAGTGTGTTGTGTATCAGGTGTGATAGATGAGTGTGTTATGTATCAGTCAGTTTGATAGATGAGTGTGCAATGTATCAGTCAGTGTGATATCCTGTGCTATGTATCAGTCAGTGTGATAGATAAATCAGTCAGTTTGATAAATGAGTGTTTGTGTATCAGTCAGTGTGATAGATGAGTGTGCTTATCAGTCAGTCAAGATGAACTGTTGTGTATCAGTCAGTGTGATAGATTAGTGTGTTTTGTATCCAGTCAGTGTGATAGATGAGTGTGTTGTGTATCAAGTTTGATAGATGAGTGTGTTGTGCATCAGTCCAGTGTCATGTGTGTAAAATTCCAGTCTGCGCCGTTTGAACCTCTGTCAAAGGCCCATTCCTCTATGCAAAATATGATCAGGGTTATGTGTGTGCTTGCGTGTGTTTTTGCAAAAGTCCTGTATTTTCATCAGAAAAAGTCTACGAGAAATAAACAATTTGGAAAAGTGTTGTTTTTTTTTAAGTTCTCAAAACAACAACTTGGAAAAAGTGCTGTTTTGAATGAAAAGTTCCCAGAAAATAAACATTTTAAAAAAATACTGATTTGAAGGAAAAGTTCCCGAGAAAGTTAACAATTTGAAAAAAGTCCCACTTTATAGAAAAGTTCATGAAGAAATGTACATAAATCTCACACAGTCTCTGTACATAAGTCCCACACAGTCTATGTACATAAGTCCCCTGATCTATGTACATAAGTCCCACACAGTCTCTGTACATAAGTCCCACACAATCTATCTACATAAGTCCCACACAGTCTATGTACATAAGTCCCACACAATCTATGTACATACGTCCACACAGTCTAATATTTAAGTCCCACACAATCTATGTACATGTCCCACACAGTCTATGTACATAAGTCACACACAATCTATGTACATAAGTCCCACACAGTCTATGTACATAAGTTCCAGACAATCTATGTACATAAGTCCCACACAATCTATGTACATAAGTCCCACACAGTCTATGTACATAAGTCACACACAGTCTATGTACATAAGTCCCACACAATCTATGTACATAAGTCCCACACAGTCTCTGTACATTTCCCCAGTTACATTGCGTTTATATTTACACTGACCTTGGGCTGGAAACATTAATTTATTTCTTTTTCCTCGCTTGTTCATTAAAGTACTTGCTTCCTGACCGCCGCACTTAAGAAAAACAATCACGTAGATGTCCTGCTGAAATGCATACTATACAGCCGTACATGTGGTTTCGTTATAAATAGACGTATAGGAATATTATGTACAATACAATACAGACTTCATAAAAACAAAACAAAAAACAAAACAACCTACAACATTAGCCGACTTCATGTCGAGTCCTTCACGTGCCAACCGTATGAGATTACCGGGCCAAGTTCTAATCAAGCACCATAGTTATGTTATTCATACGATAAACTCCTTGACACAAACTTGTATGTCATGGTAGTAGCAGTAGAACACTTGAAAGGACACTCCAAGCAGCATGCAAATATATTTTATTATTTGTGCGCATTTACGTCACATTCGCATTCTTCTTGTTTGATAATAATTATAATATGCGCAAGACATTTTTCTTTGGTGCCAAAATGAGTCATTAGTTAGTAGACTGAACTCGTATCATTAGCATAGGTGGAAGGACATGGAGGCAAAGGTGGGTCATTAGTTATTGGTTGAACCAGAATCGTTTAACTTGCGTGAAAGAGATGGAGGCAAAAGATGGGACATTAGTTAGTAGATTGAACTCAATCGTTTAGCTTATGTGGGAGGTGATGGAGGCAAAGATGGGTAGTAGATTGAGCTCAAAGCATTTAGCGTAGGTGGGAGGTGATGAGGCAAAAGATGGAACATTAGTTAGTAGATTGAGGTTGGCTTGAGGTGGGACCAGCTAGCGTAGTGGGAGGAGATTGACGGAAAGATCAATGTCAACTCAAAGAGTCCCAAGAAAAAACCATCCACAACTAAGGTGATCTTTGGGTTTTTGGTGGGATCTCATAATTTTGTCCAGACTACCCTGGAAACAGCCAAGATATTTCTTACGTGCACAGAATGTTGTGGTCAGCACACGGGACCACCTTTTATTGTCCGTCTCCGCTGGGACTAGCATCGATCTACCCTCCTGGACCAGACGGTGGGAGGGGGGGGTAGGGTCAGATATTATTCGATAAAAAACCCTCGAGAAATGGTTTCAACCATGGCGAGGCTCGCACAGCCTGTTGGTTGAGAGGCCGACACCTTCTTCTGGATGCCGAAGTCTCGGGGAGACCAAAGATAAGTAGCAGAAGAAGAAGAAACGAAAGAAAGCAAAGATGATGAAGAAAAGAATGCGTTGACTTATGTCATGCCATTTCACTTCATGTTATGCAGTACGTTGTATTAATATATACAGACAGACAGACTGAAAGACAGACAGACAGACAGACAGACGAACAAACAGACGATATCAATTTCCCCCATGATTAATTAATGGCATGTCTTTGTTATCCCTCTCCAACAGATCCGACGCGGCTGCGATTTCAACAGCATGTTAGCGGATGACTTCTCCAGAGTGCACCCAACCGTGCTGGAACCGAGCCTCCGCCTGCCAGCGCATGTGCCGGCAGCTTTCATGAGGACGCTGGAGCGCTGCTACCGCCGATGTCCAGAGGAGGCTGAGTACAACTGTGTGTGGGACTGCTTCACCTTGCGAATGATGCGCAGGAAAGCCAGGTACAGCAACGCCATTCGACCCACAGAGACTACCGCCTGAGCAAATTATCCGAAGACACGTACACACACATACACACACACTAACACACACACACACTAACACACACACAAATTTCGACACAATGATGATAAATGATAATAATGATCCAACGCGTGAAATACTTTTCATGTGTCGTGTTTGTTTTAACGGCGCGTTTTAGTAGTTGAAGCAATTGAAAACCAAAGAATCACCCTCCCTTTGAAAACTGGTCTCAGTTATGTACATTTACACACCTTTTCTCATGATATATTAATACATGATATATTAATACGTGATATATTAATACATGATATATTAATACATGATATATTAATACATGATATATTAATACATGATATATTAATACATGATATATTAATACATGATATATTAATACATGATATATTAATACTTGGTATATTATTATAATATATTAATATATGATATATTAATATATATATAATATATGGTATATTAATACATGATATATTAATACATGATATATTAATACATGATGTATAAATACACGATATATTAATACATGATATATGAATACGTGATATATTAATACATGATATATTAATACATGATATATTAATACATGATATATTAATACATGACATATTAATACATGATATATTAATACATGATATATTAATACATGATATATTAGTATGATATATAATATATATATTAATACATGATATATTAATACATGATATATTAATACATGATATATTAATATGTGATATATTAATATGTGATATATTAATACATGAAATATTAATACATGATATATTTATATGATATATTAATACATGATATATTAATACATGACATATTAATACATGATATATTAATACATGATATATTAATACATGATATATTAATACATGATATATTAATACATGATATATTAATACATGATATATAATACATGATATATTAATACATGTATAGTTGACCTAACGTGCTC
The DNA here is from genome assembly GCA_037039925.1 of Doris montereyensis. NCBI lineage: Eukaryota > Metazoa > Mollusca > Gastropoda > Nudibranchia > Dorididae > Doris > Doris montereyensis. Next base: position 69,810 of record JAXRKP010001725.1, on the reverse strand, counting down.
CTTACTTTTTGCTAGTTTCGAGGGGGCTTTTAACGGGCTTTAGTACCGGTAGTTGAAGCAAATCTTTATCATACAAAGACGAATTATCTTCCTTTGAAAGCTGGTAAGAGTAATTATATGACAGGGTCATGGCAAGAATTATCTTCCTTTGAAAGCTGGTAAGAGTAATTATATGACAGGGTCATGCTTCCATTGGGAAAGTAATTATATGACATGCTCATGGAAGGTATCTTCCTTTGAAAGCTGGTAAGAGTAATAATATGACAGGGTCAATGAAATAATTATCTTCCATTGAAAGCTGGTAAGAGTAATAATATGATAGGGTCATGGAAAGATGCATTTACATTGTTTAAAGATGTCAAAAAGTAATAAATTTTCATCTTGTAGTTTTCAAATAATTAAAAAAATAAATGTCAATGAAGATTTGATCCTCAGATATAATAATTACCGAATTTATATGTTTATTAAAACTCCTGGAGAAGAGGGCCTAAGGTTGCAAACAACACGTTCGTCTTTTCCAGTTTCAACTTATGATTGAATGCCATTCGTTGGGGTTTATAAAGCTAAAAAAAAAGGAAACAAAACATTTTTTTTTTAAAAGAGCTCTTTAAAATCAAATCTCTTAAAATGGTTGGAGCAAATTAAAAAAAAAAAATGGGCTTGTTTCAATCGTTTTTCTTTTTATCTTTATGTTGTTGTCATTATTGGTTAGTGTTTTTTTTCCTTCTTCATTCTTTCATCCTGATTTTGTTTCTGGTTTTGCGGTCGACATGGCAGATGTATCGTCCATTCAATGATGAAATCGCTTTTCTCATTGGAAATTATGACGAACAAAAAAACCCTCTGAATTGGATAGTGTTTTAGCGCTTGAGACTTTCATGTGTTTTTGCACCTGAGATTTTCAGATGTTTGCAGATTTTCAGGTATTTGCACCTCAAACTTTTCAAGTTTTTTGGGACTTGCGGCTTTCAAAGGTTTTGCATTTAACACTTTCATGTGTTTTGTTTTATCACCTGGAACTTCCATGTATCTTTTTGCATTAATTAAGAAATGTTTTTCATCGCGCCCCATATTTTATCATGGTTCAGCAGCTATTTCATTTAAGTATTTCATTTTTATTTGTTCAAAAAAGCTTATTTTGTTTATGTCTGTTCTTTTTGTGTGAGTTAGTGGTATTGGTGGTGGAAATTTGTATCTTTTTTTTTAAGTCATGTAACACGCATGTTTCTTCCATTAGCTCAGATTGATATGCAATGGTTCAATGTGATCAACTTTGATTTCAGTATTCCCTCTTTCATTCAAAGTTTGTTGGAGGTGCTGGAAGCTAAAACATGTTCTCATTCCATTTGCTTCTCCTTCTTGGTTTCATCGGTCATTTTCTATTATCATTCGGTTTTGATCTGATATTTCTCTTTGTTAAACTTTGGTTTTCATCAAAGCCTCGTCATTTTCTATTATCATTTTCTCTTTCATTTAAAAAAAATGATAATCTGATATTTTCTCTTTGTTAGATTTCCGAAAAGCCAAGGAGGAGGTTTTCATTCGTCATTTTTCCCTTTCACCTCTCACCCACCCTTCTATCTTCCACTCATTTTTATATTATCTATTATTATTATTATTATTATTTTTATTATAATGATTATTATTATGATCATAAGCATATAATTATTATTATTATTATTATTATTATTATTATTATTCTTATTATTATTATTATTGTTATTATTATTATTATTATTATTATTATTATTATTATTATTGTTATTATTGTCTTTTCAGTCTTTATAGTCTGTCTTTATATTATTATTATTAGTAGTAATATTGTTCCTATTAATGTTATTTTTCGATTGTTGTTGTTGGTTTTACATTTCTCTCTCTTGTTCATTATTATTATTGCTTTTATTATCTTATTTTCATTGTAGCCATAGTCTGAAAACAAATAAAAGTGAAATATTAATAGAGAATAATAAAAATGTATTTTTCTTCTCTTGAGTTGTATTCTCTTGTTATTACTGTTGTTATGGCCATCGTTCTATCAATTTAAAGGTTTTACATTTAGCTTGTGATATGAGTAAATGATTTAAAACCACCAGGCTAGATGAAAATAACTGACAACATTGAGGAAACTCCTCTACCTCCTGAGAAAAATTCTTGACTTTATTTGTATTGGGTTTTGCCACTAACACAGATGTTATGAGCTATTGAGGAATGTCCTGAGAAAGACAATACTAAATAGATGTGCCTAACTATTGAGGAATATCCTGATAAAGAACAATATTAACAAGAGGAATAGGAATAACCTGAGAAAGACAATACTAAATAGATGTGTGAGCTTTATTGAGGAATATCCTGAGAAAAGACAATACTAAATAGATGTGTGAGCTATTGAGAAAGTATGAGGAAAATACATATACAGTCCTGAGAAAGACAATACCAGACACACTATTGAAATGACCATCAATCTTTTTTTGTTTGTTGAATTTCTGAGCTCCTAGATAAGAAATTATGAGGGAATATCCTTTGAGAAAGACAATACTAAATAGATGTGTGAGCCATTGAGGAATATCCTGAGAAAGACAATACTCTGTAGATGTATGAGCTCCGTGATTGAGGAATATCCTGAGAAAGACAATACTAAAATAGATGTGTGATGTCTGTCTGTCTGAATGTCCTGAGCAATATTGAGAACTCTCTTGAGGAATCCTGAGAAAGACAATACTAAATAGATGTATCTGAGCTATTGAGGAATATCCTGAGAAAGACAATACTAAATAGAGCTATTGAGGAATATCCTGAGACTATTGAGGAGCGATTAAATCCTGATAAAGACAATTAAATAGTTGGTTTTTTGTTATGTTTTTGTTTAGATAATTTCTCTCTCTCTCTCCTGATAAAGACTCTCTCTCTCTCTCTCTCTCTCTCTCTCTGAGTCTCACCTATCCTCTCTCTCTCTCAATACTCTCTCTCTCTCTCTCTCTCTGTATCTCTCTCTCTCTCTCTCTCTCTCTCTTGAGGAATATCCTGATAAAGACAATCCCACGAGCTATCTCTCTCTCTCTCTCTCTCTCTTTCTTGTTCCCTCGGAATATCCTGTCACCTGTCTCTCTGCCTCTCTCTCTCTCTCTCGCTCTCTCTCTCTCTCTCTCTCTCTCAGATCTCTCTCTCTCTCTCTCTCTCTCTTGAGGAATATCCTCTCTAAAGAATTAAATTTCTCTGTTATTTGTCTCTCTGTCATATTGGAAAGCATCTTCTCTCTCTCTCTGTATGAGCTCTTTGGTCCTGATAAGCTAATAGTCTGTGTGAGTCTCTCTGCCTAGAATATCTCTTTCCTTTGGCTATCTGAGGAATATCCTGAGAAAGACCACTCTCTCTAGATGTATGAGCTCTTGAGGAATATCCTGAGAAAATTATAACTTAGCTATTGGCAATATCCTCCTCTGGAATACTTTAGATGTATGAGTATCTGAGGCCTCTCTCTCTCTCCTAAATAGATGTATGAGCTAGCTTTCCATTCTCTCTGACATCTAATTTGTTCTCTCTCTTTTAATGTGAGAAGATGTCTGTCACTAAAGTATAATGTGGTTCTACTTTTTCTATTCTTCGTTTCGTCCATCCTTTTTTCTTTCCTTTGTTTCTCTCTCTGTCTAGTAATACTCTCTCTACTTTGATTTTTTGAGGCCTATTTCTTCAGCTTAAAGTATGATTTGCTTCTAATTCCTTTAGCTTTGTCCTTTTTAAACAATCTTTTTTAATTCATTAAAAAAAACAATGGACCGAACCATAGTGGCGGAACACGGTAATTTCTTGTTCATTTTTGGGTAGTCTCATCACATCTATTTGTTTGTTTTTTCTTTTTTCTTCAATCGAAGACTGAAAGTTTTCAAATTTCCCAACAGTTGTTTATTTATGCATTTTGTTAGTATTATTAGTCAAAATCACATCATCTTTTTCCTTAGTATCAATAGTATTCATCTATGTATTAAGATATAATTATCTATATAGATAATGGCTATTATTATTGTTACTATTATTATTGTTATTATTTTTATTATTATTATTATTATTATAATTATTATTATTATTACTATTATTATTGTTATTGCTATTATTATTGTTATTGCTATTATTATTACTATTTTTATATTATTATTATTATTATTATTATTATTTTTATTATAATGATTATTATTATGATATATATAATATTATTATTATTATTATGAATTAGTTTGGTTATTATTATTATTATTGTTATTATTATTAGGGATTTGCCCATTATTACCTTATTAGATTATTATCTTTTCACCTTTATAGTAAGCCCCATACTATTATTATTAGTAGTAATATTGCCTGGTTATTTTTCGATTGTCAGTGTTTTACTCCCTGTAGCCATTGATTATCTTATCAAGACCCATAGCCAGCATGGCAGTGAAATGAGACTAATAGACGGCGAAAACCTCTTTGTTAATTGAAGCAAAGATAAGCTTTTACATTTAGCTTGAAATGTTGACATCAGGTGGAAAGTACTAAATAGATGTAGGAGGAGGAATATCCTGAAAAGACCAGGTGAGAAAGACTACTAAAATAGAGAGAGGAAAATTCTGAGAAAGACAATACTAAATAGATGTGTGAGCTATTGAAATAACAGAGGATCAAAGAGAATGTACTATCCTGAGACCAAATGAGCTATTGAGGGAAAATCATTGAGAAAGACAATACTAAATAGATGGGAGCTTGGAAAGACATCATGAGCTATTGGAATATGCTGAGAAAAGACAATACTAAATAGATATATTAGCTATTGAGGAATATCCTGAATTTGTTATTTTTGTTATCAGATGAGATGGACTTAAACAAGAGGGTTCAAAGAGAGAAAAAATTATTATTAGCTTGGCTAGTAATTCTGATAAGCCAATAATAATTTAATTCAAATATTTAGGTGGAATTACTAGTTTTTGACTTTTATGTTATGAGGCGTCCAGACCAGAAGATTAAAATTTGGAATCAAAGAGGAAGCTTCTTCTAAGTCTTTTCCATTAATTGGAAAATTTGGCATCAGGTGGGATGTACTGAAACCAAGAGGTGAATCAAATAGGAAAATTTGGCATCAGGGATGTACAAAGAGGAAAATAGAAAATTGACATCAGGTGGGATGAATGTAATCACCTTCAGGCCCCATAGATTTCCTGTCAAATTTAGCATCAATCAGGAATGGCAAAGACCAGAGGAAAATAGGAAATGTTGGCATCAGGTGGATGTATGAGGAATCAAAGAGGAAAATTTGACATCAGGTGGGACAATTAAACCAGGGGAATCAAAGAGGAAAATTTGACATCAGGTGGAATGTACCAGACCAGGGAATCAAAGAGGAAAATTTGGACATCAGGTGGAATGTACTTAAACAGACCACCAGGTGGAATCAAAGAGGAAAAGAGGAAAATTTGACATCAGGTGGAATGTACCAGACCAGAGGATCAGAGAGGAAAATTTGGCACAGGTCGGATGTACTTAAACCAGAGGAATCAAGAGGAAAATTTGACAGGTCAGGGAATGAGAATGACATAGGTGGAATGTACTCAAACCAGGGGTCAAAGAGGAAAATTTGAATGGAATGTAAAGAAAGAGGAAAATTTGACATCAGGTGAGATCTACTCAAACCAGGGGTCAAAGAGGAAAATTTGGCATCAGGTGGGGATGTACTTAAACAGGAGGGATCTTTAGATATTACATGGCAAAGACGATCTGCACAAGGTTTTGAGTTATTTTATCCATAACTAAGGAGTAGATAGATTTCGAAAATTGGTTTAAATCAAAGATGGCGGCCGTCTCTCTGGCAACCAAGGGCGATACAACTTTTCAATAATATAGATGATTTCATTATGACAGTTAGTCATGTATAAACTAAAAAGCAAAAAAGCCAAATTCAAAAGCAAAGAGATATCACTTCGACAGCCCCCCCCCCCCCACAATAAGTGAGCAGACCCCACCCCCCCCCAAACAAAATAAAATAAAAAAAAAAAAAAAAATAATTGAGCAGACGACTATTGATATATTGTTGTATTTCACACAAGAGAGTAATCAACTAAGTCTTGGAGACATTTCGTTTCAACGCATTTCTTCATACTTGATTTCACGGGAGTGAATCATACGTTCCCACATACCGCCAACTGATGGATTTGTGGTTTTATGAACTTCCATTTTGGACTATTTTCGGCGCATTCCGCCAAAATGTGACTCTCGGCTGCCTGAAATGTTTGCGCTTAGTCACTGCAAATACATCTCAGTAAACCTCTGCGTGCTACAAACCTTGTGGAGGCCAACATAAACTGAGTTACTGAAAGACTGTCTACCAGTTCCAGATGAATGGCTTTGACACTGTCACAAGTAACAAGACAAAAACAGTGTTTCATATAAATAGATATATGAATACTTCATAATCATTCATGGTTATGTAGGCCAAACGTCCTAGGTCCACGCCATGAACTCATCACTTACCGCTCTCATTGACAATATCCCTTCAAATCAGCCTCTTCGTCAGCCAGAGAAACGAGAAAAACCAACAACAGGCCTGTAGGTCGTCAAACCATACGCCGGGTCTTGACTCGTGGAAATTTGCATTTTACGCTTTTACGCCGTCCTGTTCTGTCTCCCCAACATAGGCAATTTCGACTGGCTCGGTCCACGTGACATCGACTATGGCGTAGGAGGTAACGGGACAAGGTTTTATTATTTATAGACGAGGCAAGACTTTGCATCTATCGAAATGATTCATGCATCCGAACATAAACCCTCCCAAGACACGGTTTGAAAATATTGGAGTATAATCCCTTGGGACACCTGTCTGTTCTGTTGTGAAGTCACATATTATGTGAAAGGCACATCCGGGGACCTGTATTCCATATTCCTGTATTCTTGAAGCATCTGGAACCAGGATATCGTGGAAGTGGCATCCCCTTCATGTTCAACAAAGTTTCCAGCCTCACAAGCTGCCTGGACAGGCATGATGATGTACATTTTAAACACATGGTGTCATTTCTGGACATGGCATGATGGTGTACATTTTAAACACATGGTGTTATGTGCCACAGGGTGTTTCTGGACAGACATGATGGTGTACATTTTAAACACATGGTGTCATTTCTGGACATGCATGATGGTGTACATTTAAACACATGGTTTCTGTGCATGAAGGTCTGGACATTTCTAGCATTATGCCGAACATTTTCAACAGGACAATGCACGTGGGCGAGTCTCTAGTCATACATTAACATTCCTAGATGAAAACAACATCCAGGTGATTGACTGACCCGGCTCAGTGCAAACCACAACCCAATTGAGCATTTGGGATATTTGTAGAGACAAAAAAGTCAATAATGTCCCAATGAGGCACCGCATTGCATAGCAGTAGCTCCACCAGGCTATCTATCAAAGAAGCGTGGAAGTTTTGCTAGCCTTCACAAGACGATTGATCAATTCAATGCTTAGAAGACGACGAATTGATGCGAATGATGGCAACACATCATATTAAGGCCCTTAATAGAAACTATTTAATTCAAAGGGAAATAACTTCTTCAATTTCAAACCAGATCTTACATTTTGCATTTTTATGTACTTATCCTTCCTTATCTAAATATGTACCAGTTTGTTTGGAAAATAATGTTAAAGAACCCATGACATATCTGTCACACACGATAAGATTGATCTACATTTTGTTATATTGGTAAACACAACAGAAGTACGAAACTTTACTACTAAAAGCAAGACAGTGACAGAATGGATCCAAAGTCTGTTATATTGACAAACACAATAGACGTACAAAGCTTTACTATGGAGCAAAGACAGTGACAGAATGGATCCAAAATCTGTTATATTGACAAACACAATAGGACTGCAACTACTAAAAGCAAGACAGTGACAGGATGGATCCAAAATCTGTTATATGGACAAACACAATAGACGTACAAAGTTTACTATGGGAGCAAAGACAGTGACAGGATGATCCAAAATCTGTTATATTGACAAACACAATAGACGTACTGGTACAAATGTTTACTACAAAACAAAGACAGTGATAGGAATGATCCACATGTGTTATATGATAGACACAATTCAAATGAAAAGCTTTACTATTATTATTGAAACAAAGAAAGTGAAAATTTAAAAACAGTTTGTCATATGATAGACCCATAGAAATGAAAAGCATTATTATTGTTGAAACAAAAACAGTGAACGAATTTAACAAGAGTTTGTCATATTGATAGACCCATAGAAATGCAAAGCTTTACTACTAAAAACAAAGGCAATGATATGATTGAACAACAGTGTGTTATATTGACAGACACAATGAAAGACAGACATAAAGCAGTGATAGACAGATTTAACAACAGTTTGCCATATTGATATTCCATTATAGAAATACAAAGCTTTGTTATTGATTATTATTATTAAGACAAAGACAGTCATAGGATTTAACAACAGTTTGTCATATTGATATTCTTAAATCAAAGAAATGACAAAGCTTTGTTATTATTATTATTATTAAACAAAGACAGTGATAGGATTGAATCCAGAGTTTGTCATATTGACAGACATCTTACAAATGCAAAACTTTACTACTAAATCAAAGACAATGATATGATTGAACCACAGTTTGTTATGTTGACAGACATCTTACAAAGGATTGAACCACAAAGTGTTATGTTGAATCAGTTTACACAATAGATGTACAAAAAACTTTACTACTAAATCAAAGACAGTGTTAGAATTGAGCAACAGTTTATTTTATTGACACACTAGAGACACTTAGAAATAAAGACATAGTACAAGTATACAGTTTACAAAAACTTTACTACTAAAACAAAGACAGCGATAGGATTGAGCAACAGTTTATTCTATTGACACTAGACACCCGGGCAGTGGACAGGTAAGCACCTGTATAGTTTTACTAGTAGGTCCCGCCCTCCATGAGTCTCCACGCCTTGCACCCGGCAGGGTCTTGGTGACCAAAGGCTTAGGGATTTAACCCTCCACAGAAAACACCCTGCTGCCTTGGTCTTGAATGACCAAAGGCTAAGGAGTTAACCCTGACACAAAATAACAACCTGCTTGCTACCTTGCAGGCTGGTCTTGAATGACTAAAGGGTAAGGGAGTTAACCTGACAGAAAGTAACAATGCCTGGTAGATGGCCTCAAGATGGCAGCCCCACCATCTACCTAGGGTACAGTGAGCTAATCCCTTGTTTATCCAAAACAACCTGATTCAGAGAAGTACCCATACACCGAAAGGTACAATGGGAACTGATAAAGAAAGAAAGAAAGAAAGACACTAAACACACTAGAAATACAGATGTTTACTACGAGAACAAAGATAACAGTAGGAGTATGATGCACATTTTGTCAGCATATCCCTCCCAGGTCCATGGGGTTAATCTTCATCTTCACACATCTGCTACTCCACCTCCTTAAGCGCTTCTCGTGTCGCTTGAGTAAGAGCTACAACAAAGTGGGCGTTACACTATCATACAAGGTGGTTTGTCACATGGTCATCTCCAAGGAAATCATGTCTAAACTTGAAATCTTTTTGTTGAACGATTAAGCAACAGCTTGTCCTATTGACATACACGAGAATTATGTCTTAATACTAATAGTCTTATTAACACTTTAACAGACACACTGTCTCCTGTTGTTCTTCTATTTCTTTTCATGGTCTTCTCCTTTTTTGTTAATCGTTTAGTCTTGCTCCTTCTCCTTGTCCTTCTTCTCGCCCTCCCCCTTACTCCTCATTCTTCAAACTTCTTCATTTCATTTTTCTTCTCCTTTTCCTTCCTAAAATATTCTGTCTTTTTTCTTTCTTCGTATCTTGTTCTCCCTTCTTTTCTCCCCTTCCACCTCCTCCTTCGTCATCTCTCCTTCTCCTCCTTCTTTTCTTCTTCTCCTCCTTCTTTTTGCTTCTTCTCTTCCTTCTTCTCCTCCTTCTTTTTGCTTCTTCTCCTCCTTCTTTTTGCTTCTTCTCCTCCTATTTCCACCTTTTTTATATCGTCCTTCTTCTCCCTCGCCTTCTTATGTTTCTGTTCTTCTTCTACGCATTCGTCGTTTTTGTCTTCCTCTTCTTCTCCTCTACCACCTCATTCTTTGTCTTGTTTCTTTCATTCTTTTACTACCTGTCGTCCTCCATTATCTTCTTCGTTTTCTTCTTATTCTTCTCCTTTAGCTACTTCTTTATTTTTTCTTCTTCTTCATCGTCTTATTCTTCTCCTCTTTAACTACTTCTTTATTTGTTCTTCTTCTTCATCATCTTATTCTTATTCTCCTCCTCCTGTTTCTTCTTTTGTTTTCTTCCTCCTTTTTATCATCTTCTTGTTCCTTTTCTCCTTCTTGAATATCTTCGTTTTCTATTTCTTCTTCTTCATCTTCCTTTCTTTTACTTTTACTCTTGTCTTCTTATTGTTATTCTCTTCTTCTTCATCTTCTTTTTCCTATATTCTCCTCTTCGCCTCCGTCCCTTTTCTTCGCTTTCTTCTCCTCATCTCTCCTTCATTTGTATCTTCATTTTCTTCTTCTCATTAAATCTCATCCTCTCCCGGTCTCCCCTCCTTCTCCTCCTCTTCTTCTTTATGGTCTTCTTCTTCTGCTCATCCTATCCCTCCTCCTCCTTCTCCAGCCTCTATTATTCGTATGGTGACATATCAAACAGCCAATATGCCATATTATTATTAATTAGCGTGGCTTTAATTCAGGTAGAGCACAAACAAATATAAAGAAATGGTTCGTTGTCAGTGTAGTGAATGGTTAGTAATGGATATTTTATTATTAATGGTGAAATGGTTAGGCTGCTGGACTTGTGACTGTGTGTTCCTATCCTAGGATCCAATCCTGCTAGGCCCAAAGTTGTCTTCTTTGACAAAAACATTTGACACATTATAAGTAACAACACTACACTTAGTTCCATTTCCATATTCTATGTATTATCTCCCCTTCCGTTCCACACTACAGAAACCGCTCTGAAACCGAGATAAGATCTAGCTCCATGAACCCCAATGGCTTTGAAGAAATTAGTGACAGACAAGACATGTGGATTAAGATGCCTTTATTATCACCATAGAGAAATGCCATTGTTGTGCCTACTTGTATATATAACCAATATGTACACAACACACACACACACACACACATTATAATATTAACATGCATTATACCATATAACAATATAGCAGATGCTACATACTATACCTCAATCCTCTCAGTGTGTACAAAGGGGACAAAACAGTTCCATTCCAATAGTTTTATACACTTTGTAGAAATAAAATACTTAATAAAATATGAAATCAAAGGAACAGATTGAGGACTGGATGGAGTACAAATAGCCTATATCGGGTGAGTGAAAGATAAAAATGTTCCGACAATTGAACATTTGTAACTCAACAATTAAGACACAATTGGTGTTGAAGATCGTACCGTATTTAATTCAACATGCGTTACATAATTGTAGAAAATGTCAATTTAATCAAGTGGTTGGTTGGTTAGCGTACAAACGTTCTTGAAATTAAAATATCATGACACACAAATTTGACGCATCAATTTATGAGATGGTCTGTTGAGTCACCATCTTTTCACAGTTGTACGTAGTCCATAAAAAGTTGCCTAAGGATTGGTTTCAATTGTTATCTTTTCCCAAGCTTCTTTTATAGCATCCTTTAATTCTTTGTTCTGTGAAAGCGGGCAAATGACCAGTGTAAACGTTTTCGTTTTCGGTAGCGATTCAATAAGGTGTAATCAATAGCATTTAAGAATTAAAGTCAGGATTCATTGGTGGCTTTTTCGTCTTTAGTAATAAACTGGATTTGCTTATCATTATCAACCAAACACTTTGGATGCTTTACTCGTGAGCGGCTATTCATCTTCTTGACATGTAGTCATTATCAGGCTAAAGATCAATTTTGCACCGTCGATGAAAACTGGCTGTGAGGCGTGCAATGAATAGGCTAAAGATCAATTTGCACCGTCGATGAAAACTGGCTGTGAGGTGTGCAATGAATAGGTTAATAAAGCGTGTGATATTTTAATCGGAACGTGGGTGTTTGAGTTCTGTGTACCATGATACTCGTACATGGGATTATTATGAACCGTCCCACACAAATACATCATTCATAGGTTGCTATGAATGATACGAAATACATTGCGATCTAAAATTGAACAAGATGTAAGCGACCAAATTCAGAAACTTTCTTTGTTCCCTCAAATATACATGAAGTAGTAGATACGTTGTTTACATAACTTGTTTACATACGTTGTTTACATAAGTTGTTTACATACATTGTTTATAACTTGTTTTACATGTTGTTTAAGTTTTTTAGTTTAGTTTATACGTTGTTTACATAACTTGTTTACATACGTTGTTTATATAACTTGTTTACATACGTTGTACATAACTTGTTTACACATAACTTGTTTACATACGTTGTTTACATAAAGATGTTTACACTACAGTTACACCAGACACATAAGCTTAGAAGCAAAATACAAACAAATCTTCATATTTACCTACATCTTTATTTTATCTAGAAAGAAACGAAGAAATCCTTGTTTTGTAGCCAATGTTCTCATAGATCATCGTTCAAACTGTCAAAAATATTTCATGGCAGGCAGTGTTCTAATTACATTGAGAAGTTTCATCGATATACAAGGTTTAAACCTATATTGTACATGTTTATAATTCTGAGCTGGTCACTCTTTTGTGCATCAAAGGCTCTGTTGTCAGGCCACTAAACTAAAAGTAATCCCATTTTTTAATGTAGGTTTTATATCTCTAAAAAGTTGTAATAGGCAAAGCCGTTCACAGCCACTCTCATGCCCCCAGTATTGAATATTGACTCAGTATTTTGTACACCTGGAGTGTAACTTACTAACCATTTCATGTTTACTTAATTCTTTAACTGTTCTAGTCTCATCAATCAACTCGTCATTGAGTCGAGGGGATTTGCCCCCCGGCTCCTCCCCCCCAATGTGTGTGGTCTTACAACAAGCACATTTCATCTTTGATTTCGGGCATTTATTTACATAGCACCATATTGATGTATTCAGTCAAAACAAAAGCTTGAAATGGAATTTAGCTGGGTGATATTTAGATGCCTTCACTAAGATAAGTTTATGTACACAAATTGCTATCAGAACATGTAGCCAAAACTTTATTAACCAACAAACTCATTTCATGCCCATGTCACAATACCTGGTTACTTGAGCGAAGAAAATAGTAGCGTTGGTATGGATTTAAGTTCCATACCTTCATATATGATTAGACGACAAATCATATCATATGGACACACTTAACACACACATTTGCACATTTATACACATTCATAATATACAATATACCTTATATTATGAAAGACTTAATGCTTCTGCATATCCCAACAAAAGACTCAGGGGTACAGATCAGATTTTGTAAAGGCTTTCCACATGGTACTTTTCGAGAGATTAATTCAGGAGGTAGTCCATCACATATATAGATTTAATAGCATAACCCCATAACCACCTGTAACTAATGAGTAACGTAGGTTTTATTCTTCTGTTCACTTGGTCGTCTCCACTCCATATTGTGGTGTGCTCAAAAATGTATTTAGACGAGAAATGCTCATGTTCTTAAAACGAATGGTGTGAGGTCAATATTCGATTTAGGCCCATGATCTTTGGACACACAAAGACTTTCCATTGAACTTTATTTGACTAAAGTTTCATGTCAATAGTTGCACAGATAAGTGGGTTATTACACCTTGGAACAGATACCCTTTTTTAAGACACCCTGTTTATAAAGATGGACTTTTTATTTATGTATCTATGCCTACATGTATTTATGTTTATAGGTGTAGGTGTATAGATATATATGTATGTAGGTGTACATTTAATGTATAATGAATTATGTATGTTTATAGGTGTATATATGTATATTATTATGTGTTCATGTGTATGTATACTATTATGTCTATGTTACTACATGTATTTTTATGTATGATGTATATTATGCATAATATAAGGTATATTGTATATTATGAATGTGTATAAATGTGCAAATGTGTGTGTTAAGTGTGTCCATATGTTATGATTTGTCTCATCCTAATCACACTGTAATTGTGGAAAGCTTGAAATCCATACCAACATTACTATTTTCTTCGCTCAAGTAACCAGGTATTGTGACATGGAGCATGAAATGAGTTTGTTGGATTGTAATAAAGTTTTGGCTACATGTTCCTGATAGCAATTTGTGTACACTAAACTTATCTTAGTGAAGGCATCTAGAAGATATCACCCAGCTGCATTCCATTTCAAGCTTTTGTTTTGACTGAATACATCAATATGGTGCTATGTAAATAAATGTCCGAAATCAAAGATGAAAGTATTATAGCCTTGTTGTAAGACCACACATTGGGGGGGGAGGAGCCCAAATCCTCGACTCAATGACGAGTTGGATTGGTGAGGCCTAGAACTTAAATTTAATTAAACAAGCATGAAATGGTTATTAAACAAGGTATTACAAAATACTGAGTCAATATTCAATACTGGGGGCATGAGAGTAGGCGTGAACGGCACTATTGCAACTTTTTAGAATATAAAACCTACATGTAAAATAGGATTACTTTTAGTTTAGTGGCCTGACAACAGAGCCTTTGATGCACAAAGAGTGACCAGCTCAGGAATTATAAACATGTACAATATAGGTTTAAACCTTGTATATCGTTGAAACTTCTCAATGTGATTAGAACACTGCCTGCCATGAAATATTTTTGACAGTTTGAACGATGATCTATGAGAACACTGGCTAGGAAAGAAGGTTTATTCGTTTCTATGTGTAGATAAAATAAAGATGTAAACAAGGTAAATATGTAAACAAGATTTAGTTTGTATTTTGCTTCTAAACAACGTATGTCTGTACTGTAACTGTAGTGTAAACAAGTTATGTAAACAACGTATATAAACAACGTATGTAAACAAGTTATGTAAACAACGTATCTACTACTTCATGTATATTGGGTGAGGGAACAAAGAAAGTTTCTCAATTTGGTCGCTTACATCTTGTTCAATTTTAGATCGCAATGTGATTTCATATCATTCATAGTAACCTATGAATGATGTATTTGTGTGACGGTTCATAATAATTCCATGTACGAGTATCATGGTACAGAACTCCAAAACACCCACGTTCCGATTAAAATATCACGCTTTATTAACCTATTCATTGCACACCTCACAGCCAGTTTTCATCGACGGTGCAAATTGATCTTTAGCCTATTCATTGCACGCCTCACAGCCAGTTTTCATCGACGGTGCAAATTGATCTTTAGCCTGATAATGACTACATGTCAAGAAGATGAACAGCCGCTCTCACGAGTAAAGCATCCAAAGTGTTTGGTTGATAATGATAAGCAAATCCAGTTTATTACTAAAGACGAAAAGCCACCAATGAATCCTGACTTTAATTCTTAAATGCTATTGATTACACCTATTGGAATCGCTACCGAAAACGAAAACGTTTACACTGGTCATTGCCCAAGCCACAGAACAAAGAATTAAAGGATGCTATAAAAGAAGCTTAGGAAAGATAACAATTGAAACCAATCGTTAGCAACTTTATGGACTACGTACAACTGTGAACAGATGGTGACTCAACAGACCATCTCATAAATTGATGCGTCAAATTTGTGTGTCATAATATTTTAATTTCAAGAACGTTTATACGCTAACCAACCAACCACTTGATCAAATTGACATTTTCTACAATTATGTAACACATGTTGAACTAAATACGGTAATGATCTTCAACACCAATTGTGTCTTAATTGTTGACTTACAAATGTTTAATTGTCGGAACATTTTTATCTTTTACTCTACCCCGATATAGGCTATTTGTACTCCATCCAGTCCTCAATCTGTTCCTTTGATTTCATATTTTATTAAGTATTTTATTTCTACAAAGTGTATAAAACTATTGGAATGGAACTGTTTTGTCCCCTTTTGTACACACTGAGAGGATTGAGGTATAGTATGTAGCATCTGCTATATTGTTATATGGTATAATGCATGTTAATATTATAATGTGTGTGTGTGTGTGTGTGTTGTGTACATATTGGTTATATATACAAGTAGGCACAACAATGGCATTTCTCGATGGTGATAATAAAGGCATCTTAATCCACATGTCTTGTCTGTCACTAATTTCTTCAAAGCCATTGGGGTTCATGGAGCTAGATCTTATCTCGGTTTCAGAGCGGTTTCTGTAGTGTGGAACGGAAGGGGAGATAATACATAGAATATGGAAATGGAACTAAGTGTAGTGTTGTTACTTATAATGTGTCAAATGTTTTTGTCAAAGAAGACAACTTTGGGCCTAGCAGGATTGATCCTAGGATAGGAACATACAGTCACAAGTCCAGCAGCCTAACCATTTCACCATTAAAAATAAAAATATCCATTACTAACCATTCACTACACTGACAACGAACCATTTCTTTATATTTGTTTGTGCTCTACCTGAATTAAAGCCACGCTAATTAATAATAATATGGCATATTGGCTGTTTGATATGTCACCATACGAATAATAGAGGCTGGAGAAGGAGGAGGGGAGGGAGAGGATGAGCAGAAGAAGAAGACCATAAAGAAGAACAGGAGGAGAAGGGAGGAGACCGGGAGAGGATGAGATTTAATGAGAAGAAGAAAATGAAGATACAAATGAAGGAGAGAGATGAGAAGAAGAAAGCGAAGAAAAGGGACGGAGGCGAAGAGGAGGAATATAGGAAAAAGAAGATGAAGAAGAAGAGAATAACAATAAGAAGACAAGAGTAAAAGTAAAAAAGAAAGGAAGATGAAGAAGAAGAAATAGAAAACGAAGATATTCAAGAAGGAGAAAAGGAACAAGAAGATGATAAAAAGGAGGAAGAAAACAAAAGAAGAAACAGGAGGAGGAGAATAAGAATAAGATGATGAAGAAGAAGAACAAATAAAGAAGTAGTTAAAGAGGAGAAGAATAAGACGATGAAGAAGAAGAAAAAAATAAAGAAGTAGCTAAAGGGAGAAGAATAAGAAGAAAACGAAGAAGATAATGAGGACGACAGGTAGTAAAGAATGAAAGAAACAAGACAAAGAATGAGGTGGTAGAGGAGAAAAAGAGGAAGACAAAAACGACGAATGTGCGTAGAAGAAGAACAGAAACATAGAAGGCGAGGGAGAAGAAGGACGATATAAAAAAGGTGGAAATAGGAGGAGAAGAAGCGAAGGAGGAGAAGAAGGAAGGACGATATAAAAAAGGTGGAAAAGCAGAAGAAGAAGCAAAAGAAGGAGGAGAAGAGGCAGGAAGAGATGACGAAGGAGGAGGTGGAGGGGAGAAAAAGAAGGAGAACAAGATACGAAGAACAGAAAAAAGAAGACAGAATATTTTTAGGAAGGAAAAGGAGAAGAAAAATGAAATGAAGAAGTTTGAAGAATGAGGAGTAAGGGGGGGGGAGAAGAAGGACAAGGAGAAGGAGCAAGACTAAACGATTAACAAAAATGAGAAGACCATGAAAAGAAATAGAAGAACAACAGGAGACAGTGGTCTGTTAAAGTGTTAATAAGACTATTAGTATTAAGACATAATTCTCGTGTATGTCAATAGGACAAGCTGTTGCTTAATCGTTCAACAAAAAGATTTCAAGTTTAGAGATGATTTCCTTGGAGATGACCATGACAAACCACCTTGTATGATAGTGTAACGCCCACTTTGTTTTAGCTCTTACTCAAGCCACACGAGAAGCGCTTAAGGAGGTGGAGTAGCAGATGTGTGAAGATGAAGATTGACCCGATGGACCTGGGAGGGATATGCTGACAAAATGCATCATATAATCCTACTGTTATCTTTGTTCTCGTAGTAAACATCTGTATTTCTAGTGTGTTTAGTGTCTTTCTTTCTTTTCTTTCTTTATCAGTTCCCATTGTACCTTTCGGTGTATGGGTACTTCTCTGAATCAGGTTGTTTTGGATAAGCAAGGGATTAGCTCACTGTACCCTAGGTAGATGGTGGGGCTGCCATCTTTGAGGCCACCTACCAGGCATTGTTACTTTCTGTCAGGGTTAACTCCCTTACCCTTTGGTCATTCAAGACCAGCCTGCAAGGTAGCAAGCAGGTTGTTATTTTGTGTCAGGGTTAACTCCCTTAGCCTTGATCAACCAAGGCAAGCAGGTTGTTTTCTGTCAGGGTTAAATCCCTAAGCCTTTGGTCAACCAAGACCCGCCTGCAAGGCAGCAGGAGACTCGTGGAGGGCGGGATCACCTACTCCCCCGTACAGGTGCTTACCTGTCCACTGCCCGGTGTCTAGTGTCAATAGAATAAACTGTTGCTCAATCCTATCGCTGTCTTTGTTTTAGTAGTAAAACTATACACGTACTATGTATTTCTAGTGTCTAGTGGTCAATAGAATAAACTGTTGCTCAATTCTATCACTGTCTTTGTTTTAGTAGTAAAGTTTTTGTACATCTATTGTGTCTGTCAACATAACAAATTGTGGTTCAATCTATCATTTAGTAATAAAGTTTTTGCATTTGTAAGATGTCTGTCAATATAACAAACTGATTCAATCATATCACTGTCTTTGATTTAGTAGTAAAGTTTTGAATGTGTAAGATGTCTGTCAATATAATAAACTGATTCAATCCTATCACTGTTTTTGATTTAGTAGTAAAGTTTTAAATTTGTAAGATGTCTGTCAATATAATAAACTGATTCAATCCTATCACTGTCTTTGATTTAGTAGTAAAGTTTTAATATTTGTAAGATGTCTGTCAATATAATAAACTGATTCAATCTTATCACTGTCTTTGATTTAGTAGTAAAGTTTTGTACTTTGTATTGATGTCTGTCAATATAACAAACTGATTCAATCTTATCACTGTCTTTGATTTAGCAGTAAAGTTTTGAATTTGTAAGGTGTCTCTGAATATGACAAACAGTTGTTCAATTCTATCACTGTCTTTGTTTAGCAGTAATGCTTTCCATTTGTAAGATGAATGTCAATATGACAAATTGTGGTTCAATGTTATCACTGTCTTTGTTTTAGCAGTAATGCTTTCCATTTGTAAGATGTATGTCAATATGACAAATTGTAGTTCAATGCTATCACTGTCTTTGATTTAGCAGTAATGCTTTCCATTTGTAAGATGTCTGTCAATATGACAAACTTTGTTCAATCATATCATTGTCTTTGTTTTAGTAGTAAAGCTTTTGTATTTGTAAGATGTCTGTCCAATATGACAAATTGTGGTTCAATCATATCATTGTCTTTGTTTTAGTAGTAAACTTTGCATTTGTAAGATGTCTGCCAATATGACAAACTCTGGATTAATCCTATCACTGTTTTTGTCTTAATAATAATAATAAAACTTTGTATTTCTATGGGACTATCAAATAGCAAACTGTTGTTAAAATTATATGACTTTCTTTGTCTTAATATAATAGTAATGCTTTTCATTTCTATGGGTCTATCATTGAATTAATCAATCGTCTTTTAAATGCCTTCACTGTCTTTGTTTTGATAATAATTGTAAAGCTTTGTAGTTGCGGGGCCTGTCAATTATTGACTTTTGTGTCTCTCAAATATCCCAAATGTCAATTGGGTTGTGGTTTGCACATGTAGGCCGGATCAATCCTACTACTGTCTATCGTACCTGGATTTGTTTGTCCATATAACAATGTTGGATCCATTCTGTCACTGTCTTTGCTCCCATAGTAAAGCTTTGTACGTCTATTGTGTTTGTCCATATAACAGATTTTGGATCCATCCTGTCACTGTTTTCCCAAAAGCTTTGTAACTTGTGTTTGTCAATAACAGACTTTGATCCATTCTGTCACTGTCTTGCTTTTAAGTA
Organism: Doris montereyensis; assembly: GCA_037039925.1. Classification (NCBI taxonomy): domain Eukaryota; kingdom Metazoa; phylum Mollusca; class Gastropoda; order Nudibranchia; family Dorididae; genus Doris; species Doris montereyensis. Next base: position 49,921 of record JAXRKP010001725.1, on the reverse strand, counting down.
AAGTTTCGTACTTCTGTTGTGTTTACCAATATAACAAAATGTAGAGCAATCTTGCTCGTGTGTGACAGATATGATGGGTTCTTTTAACATTATTTTCCAAACAAACTGGTACATATTTAGATAAAGGATAAATATGATAAGTAAGATCTGGTTTGCATCAAAATTTCCCATTGTTTAATGTAAGATCTGAATTGAATCATTGAAGAAGTTATTTCCTTGAATCAATTCGTCGTCTTCTAAGCAAATCAATCGTCTTGTAAAGGCTAGCATTCCACGCTTCTTTATAGATAGCCTGGTGGAGCTACTGCTATGCAATGCGGGGCCTCATTGGGACATTATTGACTTTTTTGTCTCTACAAAATCCCAAATGCTCAATTGGGTTGTGGTTGCACTGAGGCATGTTGTTTTCATCTAGGAATGTTAGTGCATGTTAACTCACCACGTGCATTGTCCTGTTGAAAATGTTAAATGCCTGTCACAGCATGTGTTTAGATGTACACCTTCATGCATGTCCAGAAATTGCATGTGTCCCATCATGTTGGAAATGACACCATGTGTTTAAAAATGTATACCATCATGCATGTCCAGAAATGGCACCCTGTGTTTAAAATGTACACCATCATGCATGTCCAGACATGACACCATGTGTTTAAAATGTACACCATCATGCATGTCCAGAAATGACACCATGTGTTTAAAATGTACATCATCATGCCTGTCCAGGCAGCTTGTGAGGCTGGAAACTTTGTTGAACATGAAGGGGATGCCACTTCCACGATATCCTGGTTCCAGATGCTTCAAGAATACAGGAATATAGGAATACAGGTCCCCGGATGTGCCTTTCACATAATATGTGACTTCACAACAGAACAGACGGGTGTCCCAAGGGATTATACTCCAATATTTTCAAACCGTGTCGTGGGAGGGTTTATGTTCGGATGCATGAATCATTTCGATAGATGCAAAGTCTTGCCTCGTCTATAAATAACAAAACCTTGTCCCGTTACCTCCTACGCCATAGTTGATGTCACGTGGACCGAGCCAGTCGAAATTGCCTATGTTGGTCAGACAGAACAGGACGGCGTAAAAGCGTAAAATGCAAATTTCCACGAGTCAAGACCCGGCGTATGGTTTGACGACCTACAGGCCTGTTGTTGGTTTTTCTCGTTTCTCTGGCTGACGAAGAGGCTGATTTGAAGGGATATTGTCAATGAGAGCGGTAAGTGATGAGTTCATGGCGTGGACCTAGGACTTTTTGGCCTACATAACCATGACTGATTATGAAGTATTCATATCTATTTATATGAAACACTGTTTTTGTCTTGTTACTTGTGACAGTGTCAAAGCCATTCATCTGGAACTGGTAGACAGTCTTTCAGTAACTCAGTTTATGTTGGCCTCCACAAGGTTTGTAGCACGCAGAGGTTTACTGAGATGTATTTACAGTGACTAAGCGCAAACATTTCAGGCAGCCGAGAGTCACATTTTGGCGGAATGCGCCGAAAATAGTCCAAAATGGAAGTTCATAAAACCACGAAATCCATCAGTTGGCGGTATGTGGGAACGTATGATTCACTACGTGAAATCAAGTATGAAGAAATGCGTTGGAAACGAAATGTCTCACCAAGACTTAGTTGATTACTCTCTTGTGTGAAATACAACAATGTATCAATAGTCGTCTGCTCAATTATTTTTTTTTTTTTTATTTTTTTTTTTTTTTTGTTTGGGGGTGGGGGTCTGCTCACTTATTGTGGGGGGGCTGTCGAAGTGATATCTCTTTGCTTTTGAATTTGGCTTTTTGCTTTTAGTTTATACATGACTAACTGTCATAATACAATCATCCTATATTATTGAAAAGTTGTATCGCCCTTGGTTGCCAGAGAGACGGCCGCCATCTTTGATTTAAACCAATTTTCGAAATCTATCTACTCCCTTAGTTATGGATAAAATAACTCAAAACCTGTGCAGATCGTCTTTGCCATGTAATATCTAAAGATCCCTCCTGTTTAAGTACATACCACCTGATGCCAAATTTTCCTCTTTGACCCCTGGTTTGAGTAGATCTCACCTGATGTCAAATTTTCCTCTTTGATTGGTCTGATTACATTCCACCTGATGTCAAATTTTCCTCTTTGATCCCCCTGGTCTGAGTACATTCCACCTGATGTCAACTTTTCCTCTTTGATTCCCCTGGTCTGACTACATTCCACCTGATGTCAAATTTTCCTCTTTGATTCCCCTGGTCTGAGTACATTCCACCTGATGTCAAATTTTCCTCTTTGATTCCCCTGGTCTGAGTACATTCCCACCTGATGTCAAATTTTCCTCTTTTAATTCCCTTTGGTCTGATTACATTCCACCTGATGTCAAATTTTCCTCTTTGATCCCCCTGGTTGTACATTCCACCTGATGTCCAAATTTTCCTCTTTGATTCCCTGGTCTTTACTACATTCCACCTGATGTCAAATTTTCCTCTTTGATTCCCCTGGTCTGAGTACATTCCACCTGATGTCAAATTTTCCTCTTTGATTCCCCTGGTCTGAGTACATTCCACCTGATGTCAAATTTTCCTCTTTGATTCCCTGGTCTGGAGTACATCCCACCTGATGCCAACATTTCAAGGAGCTTATCTTGCTTCAATTAGGATTTTAGCCCTCTACATTCCCATGCTGATGTCTTGATTGATCCTAAGGGAGTTAACACTGACAGGAAATAACCAGGCGCGGTATGGGGCCTGAAGGTGGCAGCCCCACCATCTACCTAAGGTACAGTGGGCAAATCCCCTGCTTATCCGCAACCAAACTGATTCAAAGATATATATATATTTGATTCCTCTGGTTTTAGTATGCTATCCCACCTGGTTTCATCTTTGTTCTCTCTAATTGATTAAACATCACAACTGTGATTTTTGGAACGCAAATTTTCATCTTAATGGAAAAGACTTTAAGAAGCTGATTAAATGCAAAAAATCAAAGTAGGTATTACAGAAACAAAGAAAAAGGATAAGGAATAGAAAAAAGTAGAACACATTATACTTTAATCTTCTCAGGAGTAGATGTCAAAGATAGAGCTAGAGCAGGGTATCAGTAAAAAGTTCCTAAATGCCACTAGTAAGTTATAATTTTTTAATCCCACCTGATGGTAAATATTTAACATTTTTATTATCTAGTTTGAGTACATCTCAGATGCAACCAAGCTAATAATAATTTAATTCTCTTCCTTTTGGTTATTAATATTACCTCTAATAGCCGTGGTGCCAAATTTTCCCTAGCATTTCTTTCCCATCATTATCTAAACAAAAACATAACAAAAAACCAACAAATTCAGGATATTCCTCAATATCTAATATATCTATTTAGTATTGTCTTTCTCAGGATATTCCTCAATGCTCATACATCTATTTAGTATTGTCTTTCTCAGGATATTCCTCAATAGCTCACCATGCTATTTAGTATTGTCTTTCTCAGGATATTCCTCAATAGCTCATACATCTATTTAGTATTGACAGGATATTCCTCAATAGCCATACATCTATTTAGTATTGTCTTTCTCAGGATATTCCTCAATAGCTCACATCTATTTAGTATTGTCTTTCTCAGGATATACTCAAACTGATTCTTTCTCAGGATATTCCTCAATAGCTCACACATCTATTTAGTATTGTCTTTCTCAGGATATTCCTCAATAGCTCACACATCTATTTAGTATTGTCTTTCAGGATATTCCTCAATAGCTCATACATCTAGTATGTCTTTCTCAGGATATTGTCTACATCTTTAGTATTGTCTTTCTCAGGATGTCAGCATTTACTCATGTATCACAAGCTAAATGTAAAACCTTTAAATTGATAGAACGATGGCCATAACAACAGTAATAACAAGAGAATACAACTTTGAAACGCAATGTTTTTTATTATTAATCTATTAATATTTCACTTTTTTATTTGTTTTCTAAGACAATGAAAATAAGATAATAAAGCAATAATAATAATGAACAACCACAAAATGTAAAACTAACAGCAACAATCGGAAAATAACATTAATAGGAACAATATTACTACTAATAATAATAATATAAAAGAGCTTACTATAAAGCTGAAAATGATAATAATAACAATAATAATAATAATAATAATAATAATAATAATAATAATAACAATAATAATAATAATAAGAATAATAATAATAATAATAATAATAATAATAATAATTATATGCTTATGATCATAATAATAATCATTATAATAAAAATAATAATAATAATAATAATAATAATATAAAAATAGTAATAATAATAATAGCAATAACAATAATAATAGCAATAACAATAATAATAGTAATAATAATAATAATTATAATAATAATAATAATAATAAAAATAATAACAATAATAATAGCAGTAACAATAATAATAGTAATAATAATACTATTTATATTGAATAATTATATCCTTAATACATAGATAGATCATATTGATACTATTAATGAAGATGATTGATAATGCTGATGCTGATAATAATCCTAACAAAATGCATAAATAAAACAACTGTTGTTCTCTCAGAATATTTCTCAACTCACTTTCAGTCTTCGATTTAAGTAAAAAGTCAAACAAATATAGATGTGATGAGACTACCTCAAAATTGCTCAAGAAATTAATTTTTACCGTGTTGTCTTTTTCAGGATATTCCTCCATTGTTTTTTGAAGAATTAAAATATAGTATTGTTTACTTTCTCAGGATATTCCTCAATAGCTCACACAAAAAAAAGTATTGGGAGAGGATAAGTGCTTGTTGACCAGAAATTTGTTATTAAAACGATATCAGGTACCATCTATTTAGGATATTCCTCAATAGCTCACACAGAGATTTAGTAGAGTCTTTCTTAGGATATTCCTCAATAGCTCATACATCTATTTAGTAGAG
>JAXRKP010001725.1:25000-40000 GCA_037039925.1 Doris montereyensis | reverse complement strand
CCTCTTCTCCAGGAGTTTTAATAAACATATAAATTCGGTAATTATTATATCTGAGGATCAAATCTTCATTGACATTTATTTTGTTAATTGTTGAAAACTACAAGATGAAAATTAATTACTTTTTTTGGACATCTTTAAACAATGTAAATGCATCTTTCCATGACCCTGTCATATTATTACTCTTACCAGCTTTCAATGGAAGATAAGTATTTCATTGACCCTGTCATATTATTACTCTTACCAGCTTTCAAAGGAAGATAATTCTTTTCCATGAGCATGTCATATACTCATTCTTACCAGCTTTCAAAGGAAGATAATTCTTGCCATGACCCCTGTCATATAATTACTCTTACCAGCTTTCAAAGGAAGATAATTCGTCTTTTGTATGATAAAGATTTGTTTCAACTACCGCAGTACTAAAGCCCGTTAAAAGCCCCCTCGAAACTAGCAAAGTAAGGAGCACGTTAGGTCAACTATACATGTATTAATATATATGTATTAATATATCATGTATTAATATATCATGTATTAATATATCATGTATTAATATATCATGTATTAATATGTCATGTATTAATATATCATGTATTAATATATCATGTATTAATATATCATGTATTAATATTTCATGTATTAATATATCATGTATTAATATATCACATATTAATATATCACATATTAATATATCATGTATTAATATATCATGTATTAATATATCATGTATTAATATATCATGTACTAATATATCATGTATTAATATATCATGTATTAATATATCATGTATTAATATGTCATGTATTAATATATCATGTATTAATATATCATGTATTAATATATCATGTATTAATATATCACGTATTCATATATCATGTATTAATATATCGTGTATTTATACATCATGTATTAATATAATATCATGTATTAATATATCATGTATTAATATACCATATATTAATATATCATGTATTAATATATTATATATTAATATATTATGTATTAATATACCAAGTATTAATATATCATGTATTAATATATCATGTATTAATATATCATGTATTAATATATCATGTATTAATATATCATGTATTAATATATCACGTATTAATATATCATGTATTAATATATCATGAGAAAAGGTGTGTAAATGTACATAACTGAGACCAGTTTTCAAAGGAGGGTGATTCTTTTTGGTTTTCAATTGCTTCAACTACTAAAACGCGCCGTTAAAACAAACACGACACATGAAAAGTATTTCACGCGTTGGATCATTATTATCATTATCATCATCATTGTGTCGAAATTTGTGTGTGTGTTAGTGTGTGTGTGTAGTGTGTGTGTATGTGTGTGTACGTGTCTTCGGATAATTTGCTCAGGCGGTAGTCTCTGTGGGTCGAATGGCGTTGCTGTACCTGGCTTTCTTCGCATCATTCGCAAGGTGAAGCAGTCCCACACACAGTTGTACTCAGCCTCCTCTGGGCATCGGCGGTAGCAGCGCTCCAGCGTCCTCATGAAAGCGCGCCGGCACATGCGCTGGCAGGCGGAGGCTCGGTTCCAGCACGGTTGGGTGCACTCTGAGAAGTCATCCGCTAACATGCTGTTGAAATCGCAGCCGCGTCGGATCTGTTGAGAGTGGGATAACAAAGACATGCCATTAATTAATCATGGAAATCGATATGCGTCTGTTTGTTCGTCTGTCTGTCTGTCTGTCTGTCTTTCAGTCTGTCTGTCTGTACATATTAATACAACGTACGCATAACATGAAGTGAAATGGCATGACATAAGTCAAATGCATTTCTCCTTTTTTCTTTCTCATCATCTTTGCTTTCTTTTTTCTTCTTCTTTCTACTGCTACTTATCTTTGGTCTCCCGGAGACTTCGGCATCCAGAAGAAGGTGTCGGCCTCTCAAACAACAGGCTGTGTCCGAGCTTCTCACCCATGGTTGAAACCATTTCTCGAGGGTTTTTTATCGAATAATATCTGACCTCTCTCCCTCTCCCACCGTCTGGTCCAGGAGGGTAGATCGATGCCTAGTCCCAGCGGGAGACGGACAATAAAAAGGTGGTCCCGTGTGCTGACCACAACATTCTGTGCACGTAAGAAATATCTTGGCTGTTTCCAGGGTAGTCTGGACAAAATTATAGATCCCACCAAAAACCCAAAGATCACCTTAGTTGTGGATGTGGTTTTTTCTCTGGGACTTCTTTGAGTTGACATTGATCTTTCCGTCAATCTCCCACTACGCTAAGTGGTCCCACCTCAGAGCCAACCTCAATCTACTAACTAATGTTCCATCTTGCCTCCATCACCTCCCACCTACGCTAAATGCTTCTTTGAGCTCAATCTACTACCCATCTTTGCCTCCATCACCTCCCACATAAGCTAAAACGATTGGAGTTCAATCTACTAACTAATGTCCCATCTTTGCCTCCATCTCTTTCACGCAAGTTAACGATTCTGGTTCAACCTAATAACTAATGACCCACCTTTGCCTCCATGTCCTTCCACCTATGCTAAACGATATGAGTTCAGTTCACTAACTAATGACTCATTTTGGCACCAAAGAAAAAATGTCTTGCGCATATTATAATTATTATCAAACAAGAAGAATGCGAATGTGACGTAAATGCGTAATAAATAATAAAATATGGCTGGTTGTTGCTTGAGTGTCCTTTCAAGTGTTCTACTGCTACTACCATGACATACAAGTTTGTGTCAAGGAGTTTATCGTATGAATAACATAACTATGGTGCTTGATTAGAACTTGGCCCGGTAATCTTCATACGGTTGGCACGTGAAGGACTCGACATGAAGTCGGCTAATGTTGTAGGTTGTTTTGTTTTTTGTTTTTGTTTTTATGAAGTCTGTGTGTGTACATAATATTCCTATACGTCTATTTATAACGAAACCACATGGCTGGCTGTATAGTATGCATTTTCAGCAGGACATCTACGATTGTTTTTTCTTAAGTGCGGCGGTCAGGAAGTGTACTTTTAATGAACAAGCGAGGAAAAAAGAAATAAATTAATGTTTCCTAGCCCAAGGTCAGTGTAAATATAAACGCAATAATGTAACTGGGGAAAATGTACAGAGACTGTGGACTTTATGTACATAGATTGTGTGACTTATGTACATAGACTGTGTGTGACTTATGCACATAGACTGTGGGACTTATGTACATAGATTGTGTGGGACTTATGTACATAGATTGTCTGGAACTTATGTACATAGACTGTGGGACTTATGTACATAGATTATTTGTGACTTATGTACATAGACTGTGGGGACATGTACATAGATTGTGTGGGACTTATGTACATAGACTGTGTGGGACGTATGTACATAGATTGTGTGGGACTTATGTAGATAGATTGTGTGGACTTATGTACATAGACTGTGTGGGACTTATGTAGATAGATTGTGGGACTTATGTAGATAGATTGTGTGACGTATGTACATAGACTGTGTGGGACTTATGTAGATAGATTGTGTGGACTTATGTACAGAGACTGTGTGGGACTTATGTACATAGACTGTGTGGGACTTATGTACATAGACTGTGTGGGACTTATGTACATAGACTGGGGGACTTATGTACAGAGACTGTGTGAGATTTACGTACATTTCTCATGAACTTTTCTATAAAGTCAGACTTTTTCAAATTGTTAAGTTTCTCGGGAACTTTTTCCTTCAAATCGTATTTTTTTTAAAATGTTTATTTTGGAACTTTTCATTCAAAACAGCACTTTTTCCAAGTTGTTAAGTTTCTTGAGAACTTAAAAAAAAAAACACTTCTTCAAATTGTTTAGTTTCTCGGCGAGAAAGGGCACAGGATGAAAATACGTAGGACCTACCTATATTGCAAACACACGCAAGCACACACACATAACCCTGATCATATTTTGCACACAGAGTTATGGGCCTTCCTGACAGAGGTTCAAAACGGCAGACTAGAATCATTATACACACATGACACTGACCGATGCACAACACACTCATCTATCAAACTGACCGATACACAACACACTCATCTATCACACTGACTGATACACAACACACTAATCTATCACACTGACTGATACACAACACACTCATCTATCACACTGACTGATACATAACACACTCATCTATCACACTGACTGATACACAACACACTCATTTATCACACTGACTGATACATAACACACTCATCTATCACACTGACTGATACATAGCACACTCATCTATCACACTGACTGATACATAACACACTCATCTATCAAACTGACTGATACATAACACACTCATCTATCACACTGACTGATACACAAACACACTCATCTATCAAACTGACTGATACACAACACACTCATCTATCCCACTGACTGATACACAACACACTCATCTATCAAACTAACTGATACATAACACACTCATCTATCAAACTGACTGATACATAACACACTCATCTATCACACTGACTGATACATAACACACTCATCTATCAAACTGACTGATACATAACACACTCATCTATCAAAAAGACTGATACACAACACACTCATCTATCAAACTGAATGATACACAACACACTCATCTATCACACTGACTGATACATAACACACTCATCATCACACTGACTGATACACAACACACTCATTAGTGACACAGACTGATACACAACACACTATCTATCACACTGACTGATACACAAACACACTCATTATTCACACAGACTGATACACAACACACTCATCCATCAAACTGACTGATACACAACACACTCATTATACACAGACTGATACACAACACACTCATCTATCACACTGACTGATACACAGCACACTCATCTATCAAAACTGACTGATACACAACACACTCTCTATCACACTGACTGATACATAACACACTCATCTATCACACTGACTGATACATAACACACTCATCTATCACACTGACTGATACACAACACACTCATCTATCACACTGACTGATACATAACACACTCATCTATCACACTGACTGATACACAACACACTCATTAGTCACAAAGACTGATACACAACATACTCATCTATAAAACTGACTGATACACAACACACTCATCTATCACACTGACTGATACACAACATACTCATCTATCAAACTGACTGATGCACAACACACTCATCTATCACACTGACTGATACACACCATACTCATCTATCGAACTGACTGATACACAACATACTCATCTATCAAACTGACTGATACACAACACACTCATCTATCACACTGACTGATACATAACACACTCATCTATCACACTGACTGATACACAACATACTCATCTATCACACTGACTGATACATAGCACACTCTGTCTATCAAACTCACTGATACATAACACACTCATCTATCACACTGACTGATACATAGCACACTCATCTATCCCACTGACTGATACACAACACACTCATCTATCAAACTAACTGATACATAACACACTCCTCTATCAAACTGACTGATACACAACCCACTTATCTAATCACAGTGACTGATACACAACACACTCATCTATCACACTGACTGATACATAACACACTCATCTATCAAACTGACTGATACATAACACACTCATCTATCACACAGATTGACACACAACACACTCATCTATCAAACTGAATGATACACAACACACTCATCTATCACACTGACTGATACATAACACACTCATCTATCACACTGACTGATACACAACACACCATTAGTGACACAGACAGATACACAACACACTTATCTATCACACTGACTGATACACAACACACTCATTATTCACACAGACTGATACACAACACACTCATCTATCAAACTGACTGATACACAACACACTCATTATTCACACAGACTGATACACAACACACTCATCTAGCACACTGACTGATACATAACACACTCATCTATCAAACTTACTGACTGATACAAAACACACCTACATTCATCACACTGACTGATAATAACACACTGATACATAACCCACTTATCTATCACACTGACTGATACACAACCCACTCACATCATCAAACTGACTGATACACAACACACTCATCTATCACACTGACTGATACACAACACACTCATCTATCACACTGACTGATACATAACACACTCATCTATCAAACTGACTGATACACAACCCACTTATCTATCACACTGACTGATACACAACACACTCATCTATCAAACTGACTGATACACAACACACTCATCTATCACACTGACTGATACATAACACACTCATCTATCAAACTGACTGATACACAACACACTCATCTATCACACTGACTGATACATAACACACTCATCTATCAAACTAACTGATACATAACCCACTTATCTATCACACTGACTGATACACAACCCACTCATCTATCAAACTGACTGATACACAACACACTCATCTATCACACTGACTGATACACAACACACTCATCTATCACACTGACTGATACATAACACACTCATCTATCAAACTGACTGATACACAACCCACTTATCTATCACACTGACTGATACACAACACACTCATCTATCAAACTGACTGATACACAACACACTCATCTATCACACTGACTGATACACAACACACTCATCTATCACACTGACTGATACACAACCCACTTATCTATCACACTGACTGATACACAACACACTCATCTATCAAACTGACTGATACATAACACACTCATCTATCACACTGACTGATACACAACACACTCATCTATCACACTGACTGATACACAACACACTCATCTATCACACTGACTGATACACAACCCACTTATCTATCACACTGACTGATACACAACACACTCATCTATCAAACTGACTGATACACAACACACTCATCTATCAAACTGACTGATAAGCAACCCACTCATTCATCAAACTGACTGATACATAACACACTCATCTATCAAACTGACTGATACACAACATACTCATCTCATCAAACTGACTGATACACAACACACTCATTAGTCACACAGACTGATACACAACACACTCATCTATCAAACTGACTGATACATAACACACTCATCTATCACACTGACTGATACACAACCCACTTATCTATCACACTGACTGATACACAACACACTCATCTATCAAACTGACTGATACATAACACACTCATCTATCACACTGACTGATACACAACACACTCATCTATCACACTGACTGATACACAACCCACTTACCTATCACACTGACTGATACACAACCCACTTATCTATCACACTGACTGATACACAACATACTCATTAGTGACACAGACTGATTACACAACACACTCATCTATCAAACTGACTGATACACAACACACTCATTAGTGACACAGACTGATACACAACACACTCATCTATCACACTGACTGATACACAACACACTCATCTATCACACTGACTGATACATAACACACTCATCTATCAAACTGACTGATACATAACAGACTCATCTATCACACTGACTGATACACAACACACTCATCTATCACACTGACTGATACATAACAGACTCATCTATCACACTGACTGATACATAACACACTCATCTATCACACTGACTGATACATAAACACCATCTATCACACTGACTGATACATAACACACTCATCTATCACACTGACTAATACACAACACACTCATCTATCAAACTGACTGATACATAACACACTCATCTAGCACACTGACTGATACATAACACACTCATCTATCACACTGACTGATACACAACACACTCATCTATCACACTGACTGATACATAACACACTCATCTATCACACTGACTGATACACAACACACTCATCTATCACACTGACTGATACATAACACACTCATCTATCAAACTGACTGATACATAACACACTCATCTATCACTGACTGATACACAACACACTCATCTATCACACTGACTGATACACAACATACTCATCTATCAAACTGACTGATACACAACATACTCATCTATCAAACTGACTGATACATAACACACTCATCTATCACACTGACTGATACACAACACACCTAATAGTCACACAGACTGATACACAACACACTCATCTATCACACTGACTGATACACAACACACTCGTTAATCACACAGACTGATACACAAATACACTCATCTATCAAACTGACTGGTACACAACACACTCATTAATCACAGACTGATACACAACACACTCATTAATCACACAGATGATACACAACACACTCATCTATCAAACTGACTGGTACACAACCCACTTATTTATCACACTGACTGATACACAACACACTCATTTATCACACTGACTGATACACAGCACACTCATTAATCACACAGACTGATACACAACACACTCATTAATCACACAGACTGATACACAACACACTCATCTATCAAACTGACTGGTACACAACCCACTTATCTATCACACTGACTGATACACAACACACTCATCTATCGCACAGACTGTTACGCAACACACTCATCTATCACACCCTGCTGGACGTGAATATGTGTTGTTATTGTCTGCCAAATAATTACATTATTGTAATTCGCATACACACTCATCTGTGACACAAGACACCTACAACACACTTGTACACTTTCGCACACCAACACAAGATCACAGCTAGTGGACACACACTCTTATGCTTCTGTTTTTCAGCTTTTTCCGATAGGGCCGTCACAACAGATAATCGTTTTCCACTTTGCCCTATCCTGTTCGCCTCCATCGGTTGCACCAACGATGTTCAAGTCTTCAACCATCCTATCAATATAGCTTCGTTTTTTTGTTTCCCCTCTTCCTCGTGCCCGCTACTTTCATACACACATCTTCTGTCCATCATATTCCATTACTTTTCTCTTTAGATGTCCATATCATCTCAGTTTCTGTACATGTCAATACCATATCAGTCTTTGTACATGTCAATACCATATCAGTTTCTGTACATGTCAATACCATATCAGTCTTGTACATGTCAATACCATATCAGTTTCTGTACATGTCAATACCATATCAGTCTCTGTACATGTCAATACCATATCAGTTTCTGTACATGTCAATACCATATCAGTTTCTGTACATGTCTATAGCATATCAGTCTATGTACATGTCTATACCATATCAGTCTATGTACATGTCCATACCATCTCAGTCTCTGTACATGTCTATACCATCTCAGTCTCTGTACATGTCTATACCATCTCAGTCTCTGTACATGTCTATACCATCTCAGTCTCTGTACATGTCTATACCATCTCAGTCTCTGTACATGTCTATACCATCTCAGTCTATGTACATGTCTATACCATCTCAGTCTATGTACATGTCTATACCATCTAGGTCTATGTACATGTCTATACCATATCACTCTATGTACATGTCTATACCATATCAGTCTATGTACATGTCTATAATATCTCAGTCTATGTACATGTCTATACCATCTCAGTCTATGTACATCTCTATACCATTTCAGTCTATGTACATGTCTATATCATTTCAGTCTATGTACATGTCTATACCATTTCAGTCTATATACATGTCCATATCATCTCAGTCTATGTACATGTCTATAATATCTCAGTCTATGTACATGTCTATAATATCTCAGTCTATGTACATGTCTATACTATATCAGTCTATGTACATGTCTATACCATATCACTCTATGTACATGTCTATACCATATCAGTCTACGTACATGTATATAACATCTCAGTCTATGTACATGTCTATACCATTTCAGTCTATGTATGTCTATATCATTTCAGTCCCATGCACATGTCTATACCATTTCAGTCTATGTACATGTCAATATCATCTCAGTCTATGTACATGTCTATAATATCTCAGTCTATGTACATGTCTATAATATCTCAGTATATGTACATGTCTATAATATCTTAAGTCTATGTACATGTCTATACCATCTCAGTCTATGTACATGTCTATACCATCTCAGTCTATGTACATGTCTATACCATCTCAGTCTATGTACATGTCTATACCATCTCAGTCTATGTACATGTCTATAATATTCAGTCTATGTACATGTCTATAATATCTCAGTCTATGTACATGTCTATAATATCTCAGTCTATGTACATGTCTATAATATCTCAGTCTATGTACATGTCTATAATATCTCAGTCTATGTATATGTCTATAATATCTCAGTCTATGTATATGTCTATAATATCTCAGTCTATGTACATGTCTATACCATATCAGTCTATGTACATGTCTATAATATCTCAAGTCTATGTATATGTCTATAATATCTCAGTCTATGTATATGTCTATAATATCTCAGTCTATGTACATGTCTATAATATCTCAGTCTATGTACATGTCTATAATATATCAGTCTATGTATATGTCTATAATATCTCAGTCTATGTATATGTCTATAATATCTCAGTCTATGTATATGTCTATAATATCTCAGTCTATGTACATGTCTATACCATTTCATGTCTATAACATATCAGTCTATGTACATGTCTATGTATATGTTATAATATCTCAGTCTATGTATATGTCTATAATATCTCAGTCTATGTACATGCTCTTTACTTATCTCAGTCTATGTACATGTCTATAATATCTCAGTCTATGTATATATCTATAATATCTCAAAGTCTATGTACATGTCTATAATATCTCAGTCTATGTATATGTCTATAATATCTCAGTCTATGTACATGTCTATATTATCTCAGTCTATGGTACATGTCTATAATATCTCAGTCTATGTATATGTCTATAATATCTCAGTCTATGTACATGTCTTTACCATCTCAGTGTATGTACATGTCTATACCCATATCAGTCTATGTACATGTCTATATCATCTCAGTCTATGTACATGTCTATAACATCTCAGTCTATGCACATGTCTATAACATCTCAGTCTATGTACATGTCTATAACATATCAGTCTATGTACATGTCTATAGCATCTCAGTCTATGTACATGTCTATAACATATCAGTTTATGAACATGTCCTTAACATCTCAGTCTATGTACATGTCTATACCATATCAGTTTATGTGCATGTCCTTAACATCTCAGTCTATGTACATGTCTATACCATATCAGTCTATGTACATGTCCTTAACATCTCAGTCTATGTATATGTCTATATCATATCAGTCTATGTACGTGTCCATATCATCTCAGTCTATGTACATGTGCATATCGTCTCAGTTCTATGTACATGTCCTTAACATCGAAGTCTATGTACATGTCTATATCCTATCAGTCTATGTACATGTCCTTAACATCTCAGTCTATGTACATGTCTATATCATATCAGTCTATGTACATGTCTATATCATCTCAGTCTATGTACATGTCTATACCATATCAGTCTATGTACATGTCTATACCTATATCAGTCTATGTACATGTCTATATCATCTCAGTCTATGTACAGGTCTATGATATCTCAGTCTATGTACATGTTTATAATATCTCAGTCTGTGTACATGTTTATAATATCTCAGTCTATGTACATGTCTATACCATATCAGCTATGTACATGTAATATATATATATCTTTATATATATTTATATATATATATATATATATATATATATATATATATATATATATATATATCTATATATATATCACCTCAGTCCAAATGTTGAAAGGAGAGTGAAGTACCTTTCCTAAGAGTACACCGTTGTCAACAAACACGCGCTCTCTCTCTCTCTCCCCCGTCCTCTTTTTCTCTGCGTTCTCTCTCTCTGTCGCGCTCTGTCTCTCTCTGTCTGTCTCTGTCTGTCTCGTCTGTCTGTCTGTCTGTCTGTCTGTCTGTCTGTCTCTCTCTCTCTCTCTCTCTCTCTCTCTCTTTATCTCTCTCTCTCTCTCTCTCTCTCTCTCTCTCTCTCTCTCTCTCTCTCTCTATCCCTCTCTCTCTCTCTCTCTTTCTCTCTCTCTCTCTCTCTCTCCTCTCTCCCCCGTCCTCCCTCTCTCTCCCCGTATTTCTCTCCATATCCATGGATCCTACCTCATATCGATCCGCCTGACTGATTTCAGTCTCACACACTGCAGTGCAGGCGTCGGCCGCCGGGTCAGAGGATGTTGCTGCCAGGTCAAAGCACGTCAAGCTAATCAGGATGCTGAGAACTAATGACATGGATGACGTCATGTTGATGATGTGAGATGTCAGATGGGACGAAAGAATATTACAGATCTCTGTCTGAATGGCAGGAATTTGGTTTCGTCGCCTTGGGCTGTGCAATGAAAAACCCAAGAGGGGAGCAGGTTCTTTGAGTAGTTATACGAAAGTTTCTGCGGGTAGAAAAGAAATTTTGGTTTGTATTAAAATATGTAGGGAATTCTGTTTTTTTGTCGTTCACACTTTTATTGTCTGTCTGTATGACTGTCTGTATTTCATTGCTTGTGTCTGTGTCTGTATCTGTGTCTGTGTCTGTGTATCTGTTTGTCTGTCTGTCTGTCAGTTTCAGTAGCCCAAACACTAGTTAATTTGACCATACGTTGAGACATTTTGAACAGCCCAAACACTATTAATTGGACCATACGTTGCGACATTTTAAAGAGCCCAAACACTACAATTTGACTATATGTTGAGACATTTTGAATAACCGAAACTAGTTAATTGGACCATATAAGACGGACACTATCTTTCACTACATTCAAAAATGCTAATCGCCAATCTTCCCCCAAAACAAAAAGGAAAAAAAGGAAGGAAAAAAAGACATAAAACACAAAACAAAAACACATTCCAATCCTAACCCTATTCCTGTTTTAACGTAGGGCCTGGAAGGTGGTATTGCACCTTATTTGTCATAGATATACATCTACGTGTAGGTCTAGTTGCACTGTTTAGGTGGAAGATTCGATGATCCAGAAACAAGGTGTCGGCCACTCAACTAAAATGTAATTGGTTCGAGCCCCACCAACCGTCGATAATTCATATCAAGTTTTTTTCGAGAAATATCTACACCACCCGCCGCCTCCCCCTCCCCATGGTCCAGGTAGGTGAGGTGGGGTTACTTGTAGTCCCATCGGACACGGAAAATTAAGACAAAACAGGACTCGTGTACAGATCATGACGCTCTGTGCACGTCACGGATATTTTTGCTACTTAGATTGTAGTCTGGGTAAAAAATAAAAATCCTACCAAAAAAACCAAAACCTCTATATCATTTTAACTGTGGATGAAAGGTAAATCAAAACTAATCAAAGAAAAGGAAAAACAAAATCCAACAACAACACTGTTAAGACTTAGCAAAGGCTAGTTTGAAGACGTCAGTTGCCTTGGTTGACAATATGATGGGAAAATGAGTTAAGAAATACCTAAGTGGTCACAGAAGGTTGACAATATGATGGGAAAATGAGTTGAGAAGTACTTATCTGGTCACAGAAAGTTGACAATACGAAGGGGAAATGAGTTAAGAAATACCTAAGTGGTCACAGAAGGTT
Organism: Doris montereyensis; assembly: GCA_037039925.1. Lineage (NCBI taxonomy): Eukaryota > Metazoa > Mollusca > Gastropoda > Nudibranchia > Dorididae > Doris > Doris montereyensis. The sequence continues at coordinate 26,532 of JAXRKP010001725.1, read as the reverse complement.
GACAATATGATGGGGAAATGAGTTGAAAACTACTTATCTGGTCACAGAAAGTTGACAATATGATGGGGAAATGAGTTGAAAACTACTTATCTGGTCACAGAAAGTTGACAATATGATGGGGAAATGAGTTGAGAAGTACTTATCTGGTCACAGAAAGTTGACAATATGATGGGGAAATGAGTTGAGAAGTACTTATCTGGTCACAGAAAGTTGACAATATGATGGGGAAAATGAGCTAAGAGCTAACTGGCTGGTCACAGAAAGCTACCTGAATTATTGGCGAATATTACCAAAAAAATACAATTTGTATGGCTTGTCACTATTTGTTTACGAAGTAAAATTTATGTTGTGTCGGAGAGAACATCTCTCCGTATGACGTCGTGAGACGACATCTCTCCATACGACATTACCAGACGACATCTCTCCATACGACGTTACGAGACGACATCTCTCCGTATGACGTCGTGAGACGACATTATACGACGTTACGAGAGGACATCTCTCTATACGACGTTGCGAGACGACATCTCTCCGTACGACGTTATCTCTCTACGACGTTACGAGACGACATCTCTCCGTATGACGTCGTGAGACGACATCTCTCCATACGACGTTACGAGAGGACATCTCTCTATACGACGTTGCGAGACGACATCTCCCATACGACGTTACGAGAGGACATCTCTCTATACGACGTTGCGAGACGACATCTCTCCGTACGACGTTGTTTGAGGACATCCCTCTATGACGGTGTGACAGGACTTTTTGTCCGTACGTTGTTGCGAGAGGACATCTCTTCGTATGACATTGCAAGAGGACATCTCTCCATACGACATTGCATGAGGACATCTCTCGGTACGATGTTGAGAGAGACATCTCTCCGTATGACGTTGCGAGAAGACATCTCTCTGCACGACGTTGCGAGAGGTCATATATCCGTACGACATTGCGAGAGGTCATATCTCCGTACGACGTTGTGAGAGGTCATATCTCCGTACGACGTTGCGAGAGGTCATATCTCCGTACGACGTTGCGAGAGGTCATATTCCGTACGACGTTGCGAGAGGTCATATATCCGTACGACGTTGCGAGAGGTCATATCTCCGTACGACGTTGCAAGAGGTCATATCTCCGTACGACGTTGCGAGAGGTCATATCTCCGTACGACGTTGCGAGAGGACATATCTCCGTATGACGTTGCGAGGGGACATATCTCCGTATGACGTTGCGAGAGGACATCTATCCATATGACGTTGCGAGAAGACATCTCTCCGTATGACGTTGCGAGAGGACATCTATCCATATGACGTTGCGAGAGGACATCTCTCCGTATGACGTTGCGAGAAGACATCTCTCCGTATGACGTTGCGAGAAGACATCTCTCCGTATGACGTTGCGAGAGGACATCTATCCATATGACGTTGCGAGAGGACATCTCTCCGTACGACGTTGCGACACGACATATCCATATGACGTTGCGAGACGACATATCTCCGGCCACGACCTTACGAGACGACATATCTCTGTACGAC
>JAXRKP010001725.1:7500-17500 GCA_037039925.1 Doris montereyensis | reverse complement strand
TCTACTTATAGCTGTGTACTAACAATCTGATGTGACAAGATCTACCCATAGATGTGCAATAACAATCTGATCTGACAAGATCTACCCATATATGTAATAACAATCTGATCTGACAAGATCTACTTATAGCTGTGCAATAACAATCTGATCTGACAAGATCTACCCATATATGTGTAATAACAATCTGATGTGACAAGATCTACCCATAGATGTGTACTAACAATCTGATCTGACAAGATCTACCCATATATGTAATAACAATCTGATGTGACAAGATCTACCCATAGATGCAATAACAATCTGATCTGACAAGATCTACCCATATATGTGTGTAATAACAATCTGATCTGACAAGATCTACCCATAGATGTGCAATAACAATCTGATCTGAACAGATCTACTGTGTATTAACAATCTGACAAGATCTACTGTGTATTAACAATCTGACAAGATCTACTTATAGCTGTGTACTAACAATCTGACAAGATATACTTATAGTTTTGTACTAACAATCTGACAAGATCTACTTATAGCTGTATTAACAATCTGACAAGATCTACTCATAGCTGTATATTAACAATCTGACAAGATATACTTATAGCTGTGTACTAACAATCTGACAAGATCTACTTATAGCTGTGTATTAACAATCTTACAATATCTACTTATACCTGTGTATTAACAATCTGACAATATTTACTTATAGCTGTGTACTAATAACCTGACTAGATCCACTTCCTAACTGAATACTAACAATCTGACAAGATCTGCTTATAGCTGTGTATTAACAATCTGACAAGATCTACCTATAGCTGTGTACCAACAATCTGACAAGATCTACTTATAGCTGTGTATTAACAATCTGACAAGATCTACCTATGGCTTTGTACCAACAATCTGACATGATCTACCTATGGCTTTTGTACCAGCGATCTGACAAGATATAACCCATAGTTGTGTACTAACAATCTGACAAGATCTACTTATAGCTGTGTACTAACAATCTGACAAGATCTACGGTGTATTAACAATCTGACAAGATCTACTTATAGCTGTGTACTAACAATCTGACACGATCTACTTATAGCTGTGTTCTAACAATCTGACAAGATCTACTTATAGCTGTGTATTAACAATCTGACAAGATCTACCTATAGCTGTGTACTAACAATCTGACAAGATCTACTTATAGCTGTGTACTAACAATCTGATATGACAAGATATACTTATAGCTGTGTGCTAACAATCTGACAAGATCTACTTATAGCTGTTTTCTAACAATCTGACAAGATCTACGTATAGCTGTGTATTAACAATCTGACAAGATCTACCTATAGCTGTGTACTAACAATCTGACAAGATCTACTTATAGCTGTACTAACAATCTGATATGACAAGATATACTTATAGTTTTGTACGAACAATCTGACAAGATCTACTTATAGCTGTGTACTAACAATCTGACAAGATCTACTTATAGCTGTGTACTAACAATCTGACAAGATCTACTTATAGCTGTGTATTAACAATCTGACAAGATCTACTTATAGCTGTGTACTAACAATCTGATATAACAAGATATACTTATAGTTTTGTACGAACAATCTGACAAGATCTACTTATAGCTGTGTATTAACAATCTGACAAGATCTACTTATAGCTGTGTACTAACAATCTGACAAGATCTACTTATAGCTGTGTATTAACAATCTGACAAGATCTACCTATAGCTGTGTACTAACAATCTGACAAGATCTACCTATAGCTGTGTACTAACAATCTGATAAGATCTACTTATAGCTGTGTACTAACAATCTGACAAGATCTACTTATAGCTGTGTACTAACAATCTGACAAAGATCTACCTAGAGCTTTGAACCAACAATCTGACAAGATCTACTTATAGCTGTGTACTAACAATCTGACAAGATCTACCTAGAGCTTTGAACCAACAATCTGACAAGATCTACTTATAGCTGTGTGCTAACAATCTGACAAGATCTGCCTATAGCTGTGTGCAACAATCTGACAAGATCTACCTATAGCTGTGTGCTAACAATCTGACAAGATCTACCTATAGCTGTGTGCTAACAATCTGACAAGATCTACTTATAGCTGTATACTAACAATCTGACATTATTTACCTATAGCTGTATACTAACAATCTGACAAGATCTACCTATAGCTTTGTACTAACAATCTGATAAGATCTACATATAGCTTTGTACTAACAATCTGACAAGATCTACATATAGCTTTGTGCTAACAATATGACAAGATCTACATATAGCTTTGTGCTAACAATATGACAAGATCTACATATAGCTTTGTACTAACAATCTGACAAGATCTACCTATAGCTTTGTACTAACAATCTGATAAGATCTACATATAGCTTGTACTAACAATATGACAAGATCTACATATAGCTTTGTACTAACAATCTGATAAGATCTACATATAGCTTTGTACTAACAATATGACAAAATCTACCTATAGCTGTGTACTAACAATCTGACAAGATTTACCTATAGCTATGTACTAACAATATGACAAGATCTACATATAGCTTTGTACTAACAATCTGACAAAATTTACGTATAGCTTTGTACTAACAATAAGGACAAGATCTACCTATAGCTTTGTGCTAACAATATGACAAGATCTACCTACAGCTGTGTATCCGTCTACACCTAAGTCAAGAAACTAAACAGAGTAAAGTACCTTTCCTGGGAGTACAATGTTGAAAAAAACAATACCTGTACCAACAATGTGTTTTGTACCAGTGTCGTCGTGATTACAAACTCACAAAACTACAGTTTCACTACAACGCCTCTAAGAAGACAAAGAAACATGATCAGGTTAAATAATCTATTTTATGCGTAACCTGAGAAAATGAACAAAACTTGTCTCCGGAGCAATTTTTGTGTTTACAATATTTGAAGTAAAGAAGGAGATGAAAGAAAGGAAATAGAAAAAAAATACCTTCTTGCGTCTTCCTATTTCAGACAATATTCGCGATGTTCGCTAGGACAATCCGTAGAAACACGTCAAGAGTATAATTTCTATTTCTTTCCCTCAACCCTTTCCCAATGCAATCAACTGGACAACAGCACCACTGCCACACACACACACACACACACACACACATACACACACACACAAAGAACTACTAACGTGTAGTTAGAAAGCAGGGGAAAATCGAATTCTCTTCCAAAACCGCTATCCTTCCGTCGTACAGTTTGACTGTGAACACAACGAGTCATGCAATGTCTTTTATCGTATGTGCCAAACTATTTCTCTTCCAAAACCGCTATCCCTCGGTCGTAGAGTTTGACTGTGATCACCACGAGTCATGCAATGTCTTTTATCGTATGTGCCACTCAGCACCAAGAGCCAGTGGCAGCAGACACGACAACGGCCATTCACTTCCGGTATGACCTGATGAGAGGGGGTTGGTACTGCTTGTTTACGTGACTTAGAGCTAAATGCCTGGAAGTGCTCGGGTTAATGGCTCACCATGGCCGAGGTGTCAATTATTAAGTCAGTGGGTGTGGGAAAAACAACAGAAAAAATGTCATATCGTCTTGATTGCCAGATTGACAATCTTGCATTTAACATACTGCCTGACATACGTTCAAGGCGTGGCCAGTTGCGGAATTGATTCATCAGAGTGATGCGCGTTAGAGTCAATTGTCATTCATAGTATTGTTATTATCGTGAGAAACATATTGTCATTCATAGTGTTGTTATTATCGTGAGAAACAGATTGTCATGAATAGTGTTGTTATTATCGTGAGAAAGAGATTGTCATGAATAGTGTTGTTATTATCGTGAAAGAGATTGTCATGCACAGTATGGTTATTATCGTGACAAAGAAATTGTCATGAATGGTGTTGTTATTATCGTGAAAAAAATTTTCATAAATAGTGTTGTTATTATGGCAAGAAAGAGACTGTCATGAATAGTGTTGTTATGATCGTGAGAAAACGATTGTCATGAATAGTGTTGTTATTATCATGAGAAAACGATTGTAATGAATAGTGTTGTTATTATCGTGAGAAAATGATTGTCATGAATAGTGTTGTTATTATCGTGAAAAATGATTGTCATGAATAGTGTTGTTATTATGGCAAGAAAGAGACTGTCATGCATAGTGTTGTTATTCTTGTGAGAAAAGAGATTGGCATCATTAATTGACATACGCCATTCATTGTCAAGGTTCGGTGGGAAAATATATTTTCTGAATAAGCCATATTTAATCCACTTAGTCTTAGTCTTGTTGCGATGCAAAAAAGATGTTGGGCGAAATGAAATAGAAAAAACATGGCAGATATTGGGTAAAAATGAACGGGAAGAAAGACTTGAAAGATGTTGAATAAAATGAACGGGAAGAAAGACAAGAAAGATGTTCAATAAAATGAACGGAAGAAAGACTTGAAGGATGTTAAATGAAATGAAAAGGAAGAAAGACTTGGCAGCTATTGGGTGAAATGAAGGAGAAGAAGACTTGAAAGATGTTGTGTGAAATAAACGGGAAGAAAAAGACTTGAAAGATGTTGAATAAAATGAACGGAAGAAAGACTTGAACAATGTTGAATAAATTGAACGAGAAGAAAGACTTGAAAGATGTTGGGTGAAATAAACGGGAAGAAAGACTTTGAAAGATGTTGAATACAATGAACGGGAAGACAGACTTGAAAGATGTTGGGTGAAATGAACGAGAAGAAAGAACTTGAAAGATGTTGAATACAATGAACGGGAAGACAGACTTGAAAGATGTTGAATAAAATGAACGGGGAGAAAGACTTGAAAGATGTTGAATAAAATGAACGGGATGAAAGACTTGAAAGATGTTGAATAAAAATGAACGCGAAGAAAGACTTGAAAGATGTTGGGTGAAATGAACGAGAAGAAAGACTTGAAAGATGTTGGGTAGAATAAACGAGAAGAAAGACTTGAAATATGTTGAATAAAAAAGGAACGAGAAGAAAGACTTGAAAGATGTTGAATAAAATGAACGGGAGAAAAGACTTGAAAAATGTTGAATAAAATAACGTGGAAGAAAGACTTGAAATATGTTGGGTGAAATAAACGGGAAGAAAGACTTGAAAGATTTTGGTTGAAATGAACAGGAAGAAAGACTTGAAAGATGTTGGGTGACATGAACAGGAAGAAAGACTTGAAAGATGTTGGTTGAAATGAACAGGAAGAAAGACTTGAAAAATGTTGGGTGAAATGAACAGGAAGAAAGACTTGAAAAGATGTTGGTTGAAATGAACAGGAAGAAAAGACTTGAAAAATATTGGGTGAAATGAACAGGAAGAAAGACTTGAAAGATATTGGGTGAAATGAACGGGAAAAAGACTTGAAATATGTTGGGTGAAATGAACGGAAGAAAGACTTGAAAAATGTTGAATAAAATGAACGGAAGAAAGACTTCAAATATGTTGGGTGAAATAAACGGGAAGAAAGACTTGAAATATTTTGGTTGAAAATGAACAGGAAGACATGAAAGATATTAGGTGAAATGAACAGGAAGAAAGACTTGAAAGATGTTGGGTGACATGAACAGGAAGAAAGACTTGAAAGATGTTGGTTGAAATGAACAGGAAGAAAGACTTGAAAAAATGTTGGGTGAAATGAACAGGAAGAAAGACTTGAAAGATGTTGGTTGAAATGAACAGGAAGAAAGACTTGAAAAATATTGGCCGAAATGAACAGGAAGAAAAGACTTGAAAGATATTGGGTGAAATGAACGGGAAAAAAGATTTGAAAGATGTTGAATAAAATGAATGGGAAGAAAGACTTGAAATATGTTGGGTGAAATAAACGGGAAAAAGACTTGAAAGATGTTGGTTGAAATGAACAGGAAGACAGACTTGAAAGATATTGGGTGAAATGAACAGGAAGAAAAGACTTGAAAGATGTTGGGTGACATGAACAGGAAGAAAGACTTGAAAAATGTTGGTTGAAATGAACAGGAAGAAGACTTGAAAGATATTGGGTGAAATGAATGGGGAAAAAGACTTGAAATATGTTGGGTGAAATGAACGGGAAGAAAGACTTGAAAGATGTTGGGTGAAATGAATTGGAAGAAAGACTTGGCAGAAGTTCTGTGAAATGAACAGGAAGAAAGACTTGGCAGATGTTCTGTGAAATGAACAGGAAGAAAGACTTGAAAAATGTTGGGTGAAATGAATTGGAAGAAAGACTTGGGAGATGTTCTGTGAAATGAACGGGAAGAAAGACTTGAAAGATGTGGATAAATGAACTTGTAAAAGGCGTGAGGGATGTTGAATAAACCGTATTATTACGCGCATGGCTGTGTTATAACAACAATGATGCAGGTGATAAACTATGCCTGATTCACATCTCTATTCGATATGCCAACTAGTTTGGTTTCCGGAAAGATCTGCATTCAGGTGAAATCATCAGGAACCTATGGTTTTTGATTCGATTTCATTTTCACACCTTCCAAACTAACGCCATTTCGGTGTATTTGGTTTGATTTGATTTTTCACAAATCACAACCAACGCCATCTCGGTGTATTTGATTTGATTTGATTTTCACACGTTCCAAACTAACGCCATTTCGGTGTATTTGGTTTGATTTGATATTCACACATCCCAAACTAACGCCATCTCGGTGTATTTGATTTTATTTGATTTTGACACGTTCCAAACTAACGCCATCTCGGTGTATTTGATTTTGATTTGATTTTCACACATCCCAAACTAACGCCATCTCGGTGTATTTGATTTGATTTGATTTTCACACGTTCCAAACTAACGCCATTTCGGTGTTTTTGGTTTGATTTGATTTTCACACATCCGAAACTAACGCCATCTCCGTGTTTTTGATTCGATTTGATTTTCACACATTCCAAACTAACGCCATCTCCGTGCTTTTGATTCGATTTGATTTTCACACATTCCAAACTAACGCCATCTCCGTGCTTTTGATTCGATTTGATTTTTACACATCCCAAACTAACGCCATCTCCGTGCTTTTGATTCGATTTGATTTGTACACATCCCAAACTAACGCCATCTCGGTGTATTTGGTTAGCCTTTTTTCTGACTTTGCCCAGACTGCCCTTTTAAACAGTCAAATGAACTTTAGCATACACAGAGTGTTATAATATGCACACAGGACCTCCTTTTATCGTCAGTCTCCTATGGGACTAGATGACGCTCCAGAGCTCTTGATCAAGACAATGTGGCAAGCGTTGGCAGGATTGAACCCATGACCTTTTGGTTGAGAGGCAACCGCCTAAATTTCTAGACTACCGACCCTCTGTAGGCGGATGGAAGGTTTCACGTTCAAGTGTCTCCGGCTCAGCTCCGTAATTTTAGTCTATATGTTTATCTGTTGATTGTTTGCTTGCGCGTGTCTAAATACAAAATCTCTCAAATCTCTCTCTCTCTCTCTCTCTCTCTCTCTCTCTCTCTCTCTCTCTCTCTCTCTCTCTCTCTCTCTCTCTCTCCTCTCTCTCTCTCTCTCTCTCTCTCTCTCTCTCTCTCTCTCTCTCTCTCTCTCTCTAAACTTTCATTTACAAGTATATACACACGATTACACAGAATAATTTTTCATTGGTATGCATTGTGAATTCCTGTTAATGGTGGTATTGCATGTAGGAAATGATGACTAGGTTATTAGATCGAAACACCATCTTTGTTCCTAGGGTCTTTACCAATTGCACACGTCACGCAAGTTCTGATATTGTGGGTGGTGCCGGACGTTCACTCTTCGGTTTTGGTCAAGGAAATAATAATAATAATAATAATAATAATAATAATAATAATAATAATAATAATAATAATACTAATAATAATAATAATAATAATAATAATAATAATAATATAATAATAATAATAATAATAATAATAATAATAATAAGAATGATAAGAAGAAGAAGAAGAAGAAGAAGAAGAAGAAGAAGATAGAAGAAGAAGAAGAAGAAGAAGAAGAAGAAGAAGAAGAAGAAGAGAAGAAGAAGAAGAAGAAGAAGAAGAAGAAGAAGAAGAAGAAGAAGAAGAAGAAGAAGAAGAAGAAGAAGAAGAAGAAGAAGAAGAAGAAGAAGAAGAAGAAGAAGAAGAAGAAGAAGAAGAAGAAGAAGAAGAAGAAGAAGAAGAAGAAGAAGAAGAAGAAGGAAGAAGAAGAAGAAGAAGAAGAAGAAGAAGAAGAAGAAGCAGAGAAGCAGAAGAAGAAGAAGAAGAAGAAGAAGAAGAAGAAGAAGAAGAAGAAGAAGAAGAAGAAGAAGAAGAAGAAGAAAGAAGAAGAAGAAGAAGAAGAAGAAGAAGAAGAAGAAGAAGAAGAAGAAGAAGAAGAAGAAGAAGAAGAAGAAGAAGAAGAAGAGAAGAAGAAGAAGAAGAAGAAGAAGAAGAAGAAGAAGAAGAAGAAGAAGAAGAAGAAGAAGAAGAAGAAGAGAGAAGAAGAAGAAGAAGAAGAAGAAGAAGAAGAAGATGAAGAAAGAAGAAGAAGAAGAAGAAGAAGTAATGTTTATCTATTTTTTTGGTATCCATTTATAATAATATATTTATAATGTTCATATATATATCTCCTGTTTCAACCACACCCATTTCGATTGAAAAAAAAACACAATAGAAGCAACAACAACAACATCAACAACAACAACAACAGCAACAACAACAACAACTTTCACATTGACAGTGTCAAAATAAACCAAACGTTAGGTTAGACCTGCCAAGAAATCTTTGAAAATTGTAGTCAAATTGCAGAGCAATGATAATTAATGTTTTCCAAGTAATTACTACTATTTAGGGCAAACGCCATGTAGAGTTAATGAGAGACCCGCTCGCAATTTCTAATTTGTCACCGTTTAGAAAGTAAAAATCTCCAAAGCTTGGAGGATTATCCTGGCTAAATGAAGTGGCAAAACGTGGTATCTACAAAGTGATACTGACTAAATGAAGGGGCAAAACGTGGTATCTACAAAGTGTTTATCCTGACTAAGTGAAGGGGCAAAACGTGGTATCTACAAAGTGATTATCCTGACTAAATGAAGGGGCAAAACGTGGTATCTACAAAGTGATTATCCTGACTAAATGAAGGGGCAAAACGTGGTATCTACAAAGTGTTTATCCTGACTAAGTGAAGGGGCAAAACGTGGTATCTACAAAGTGATTATCCTGACTAAATGAAGGGGCAAAACGTGGTATCTACAAAGTGATTATCCTGACTAAATGAAGGGCAACACGTGGTATCTACAAAGTGATTATCCTGACTAAAGGAAAGAAAGGGGCAAAACATGGTATCTACAAAGTATTTATCCTGACTAAAGAAGGGATCAAAAGTAATATCTACAAAGTGCAAAAAATAATATCTACCAAGTGCAAAAAATAATATCTACAAAGTGCAAAAAATAATATCTACAAAATGCAAAAAATAATATCTACAAAGTGCAAAAAATAATATCTACAAAGTACAAAAAGTAGTATCTACAAAGTGATGTCATGCAGAATGGTTAGGGTGCCGGACTGGAGATCTTGAGGAACCGGGTTCCAATCCTGGCAAAGCCAAACTCGACAATGTTTTCCTTGTGAAAAAATACTTAACACGCATTTTCTTCACCCGACCCAGGTGCAAATGGTTACAAACGCTAGCTTGAGTGTAAAATTCTGCGTCAGACTAGTGTCATCGCCAGGAGGTGATTATCATCACCTGTTCTGCTTCATGCTATAGAAAGTAGCATAAACTCCGTCTTTATAGTCCATAAATGCCTTGAAGAAACATTGTTTTTCTATAGAGCGAGACTCCTTCCAGTAGCTGCTGGCAACAGGTGTGCCTGCTGTTGACATTTACGTTATTCGTCCCGTTACACCTACCTTCTGCTCATTGCAGTCACCAAAAGATATGTTGAGGTCAAAGTTCACTTTAAGATGTATTCGTGTACACATTGATAAAAGGTGTGATTTAATTTGATTTCAGATACCACATCTAGTACACAGTGATAACAGGTGTGATTTAATTAGA
>JAXRKP010001724.1:95000-98369 GCA_037039925.1 Doris montereyensis | reverse complement strand
TATTCTTCAATTTCCTCTTCTATTTACTCTTGTTATCATCACAGTCTTTTCTTTCCATTCTTCCTCCTTTCTGTCTTTCTTCTGACATCACATTGTGTGATGCCTTAGATATTTTCGTTTTATTGTCTGACTTAAGGGTTATTTCAGAAACGTCACATGTTTGTTCTGTCTTTACTAGTGGAGTTGTCACTTATTGTCGTATTTCACATTTGACTTCACTCCACTATGATTCCTTTGTATCACTACTACTACTACTACGACTACTACTACTACTACTACTACTACTACTACTACTACTACTACTACTACTACTACTACTACTACTACTGCTGATGCTACTACTACAACTACTACTACTACTACTACTACTACTACTACTACTTAACACTTAGGGTAAAACAACAGACACTCTACATATCCAGTAGTCGCATAGAAAAATATAGACATCTGGATGTCCACCTATCTGCATTTAAACATTAACATCTGGATGTCCACCGTGTCTCTTCACTGCCAATCATGGCCATGACAAGGCACAAATCTATTAATAGACGTCTGTAATTCACTACTTCCGAAAACTGTAAACAAAACACTGAGTTTCCATTCTGGAATCGCCGCGATGGGACAAGACAATGGTAAGAGTAAAGCCTCCATTCTGTTATTTGCATCTGTGTATTCAACTAAATCTAGATTTAATTATTCTGATTGAAGCAAGAAACAGATTCAAGTTGCCAGCTGATTAAATCGCTTCATCTAGAACAGTTTATGTCTCTAGGTCTGGATTATTATATAATATGGCTCTTACACGACTATTCTACATCTGAAACCAAGGCACATCTCTGAGTTAGTACACACACCCATTCTATGCTTTTGTGACACGAAGCCTATGCCCAGACTAGAGCTAGGTCTAGATCTAGAACTCGTTATCGAGTTCAAAGGGCAATTCGAATGGCAATTCGAGCTTCGTGACCTCGAGATGGCCTGCACTGGACTGTCAGATACGCGCGTATTTTTTTTCTGCTGTTGTAAATTTTCAGAAGAATGATCCTACAAATGATCTCCAGCATATGATTGCATGGCTAAACTAATCGTTTGCTTTCAAAACTTATAATGACAAAGGAGAGACAAATTTATCAAGTGAATCTAGATCTAGATCTAGACCTCGATTAGAGCATGATAAATCTAGAATATCTAGATCTAGATTATTTGATTATGTTGGATGGATCTAGATCTTAGACCTAGATCTTTATCTATGTCTAAATTTGCCGTAAATTCTTATACTTAAACTATATCACATAGATCTAGATTTCTAGATCATGATCTATCAATATCAGGCAGGCTTGTTATTTACTTACTTAATAAGACTAAGGAAGATATTAGATCTATACACCTAGAATCTAGATGTTCTGCTTTATGAAGTAGAAAGTTTCAATTATATAATAATAAAGTAAATACAGTAAATCTAGTCTAAGCTGAAAATCATGTTTACATTGAACTTGTGTATCAATAGCTGTTATATGATAGATATATTATGTTTGCATGCACCTCATTATAATGAAATTAAATAAGAAACAGATACTTAATTGAAATGACAATCAGTAGGCTATCCAAATTACCTTGGAGAAGGGAAAACCAGCAAAGCGAGAGGCATTGTGTCCTGCTAAACAATTCACACCTTTGGAGTACTAATTATAGTCTTGTACAAAATCATGGAATTCATCGCCTCCAAGTAAAATAAATAAATGCCCTATCTTTGAACTCCAGTCCAAGTCCCATCAAAATTGGATGAGAAATAGGAATTTTACGATAAAAGAACACTTAGACAAAATAGTTTCACCATTTTGGGTCAATTTCATAGGGGTTTTTTCTTTCAATCTGAGACCAACAAAATGCATCACGCTCTTTTTTGTCTTGATGAACAAGTTTTTCTGGCTGGCTAATGTATTACAGCACTTGTCCACTGTGACACAAGGACTGTTGACGGTCAGAGTGAAATGTGATAGTTTATAGACATATATCTCTCTTCTAAGCGATAATTTTTTCAGGGGCTGAAAAATAGGGAACCAAGCAGAGTCAAGCATTGATAGCTGAGTCTCCGAACAGAATTGAAGTATCAAAGTTTTCGGAGGCTAGAGAATAGGCCAATGACAATTAGACTAGGATGGAGTTTTCATATCAGAATACGTCAGTATGTTGTGAACTTCAAAGATAGATGTCATTAAGTATGCAAGAATTAAGTGAGCCAACTTTGCTCATGAATATTAAAAAAGTAGCCGCCAAAACCGTTAAACAGATCCAAATTTTAATTCACTATGAGCAAGATGACAAGCACAGTTACCCCCTAGACACTGATCTGTTGCGGTAGTTATGTCCCAGCTATACATATATGTACTTGCCATGAGTTTTAAGAGGATTTTATGGGTGAAGAATCGTTTTTTTAGACACCACAAGGGCCACAAACTCAAGCACATAAGTCTGACAGTCTACCACATGACAACCTTTGTCACTAAGATTGCTGGGATACAGGCATCAAAATTTTGTACATGATTATGAGTACAGTGGTGTATGTTTAAGAGGCCTCCGCCTAAGACAATGGTCCATGTAAGAGGCCGCTTTTTGCATGTTGCAGAATGTTCCCTCTTTTAATTACTCCCATAAGAAGTCGTTTTGAAAAACAGCAGTCTGGCTTAGAGCCAGTTTTCATTTTGTCGAAAGGCCAAACGTCTGCTTAACTGAATGCGGTAAAATAAAAATTCAAAATCAGATCGACAATGTCGCTTTTCTCTCTACCTGGAACGTGTTCGTTGTGTTGTAAGCCTAGTATCCCTGCTTGCCCTTACTAAACCAGTGTTAGGCTATCTGATGTTGCTGCCAGACACTCACCAGATGAACAAGGCGATTGAAACCTACGCTTCACATCGACATGCAACACTTGCAGACTGGTCGCCATCAATGGAATATCTTGACCAGTTCAAAGATGCTGCCATAACCATTGATGTTAATGAGAATCATTTTGTCACTGATAAAGATGAGGATGAACAGGATTGAAACTGAATAAGACCACTTTAGAGCAGCTACCTAGTTTCATGAAATGTTAAAGAAAACATACAGAGTTTCGTTCCTCCGTATCATTAGTTGTACCTCCTCCTTTCTCCTCTTTCAGATCCAAGCTCTAGGCCTTATAAGAGCACCATGGTTTTCCTATATTTTTTTCTTTCTTCTTTTGGAAGATTCATTCGTCATATATAAGCTTGTTTTTCAGATGATGAATTTCATGAAGTGTATAATTTTTGTAATAAAATTTCAATTCATGATGAATAAAAAATCAATGAAGTGGTATCTCATCACCTTTAGTGTTCAGTAGTCTTGTTG
>JAXRKP010001724.1:80000-90000 GCA_037039925.1 Doris montereyensis | reverse complement strand
GCTGTTGGTTTGGTTTGGGTTGTTGTAGTTAGGTTTGTGTGTGTGTGTGTGTGTGTGGTTTTGTGGTTTTAATGCGTCTATTACATCCGGAGACACTGTTAGGTTCTTAGATTAACCCAGGAACAAGCAAATGGGCTGGTGAGGCCTTGACGGATGTCTGCCTCCAACTAAAAACTTTCTTTTTTTTACATCTTATTTTTGTGTTTGTTTTGTTTGTAGAGAGTGAGAGAAGCTCGTTCGATCCTCACGTGGTCATAGTTATCACATCGACATTATCTGGTTCTTTGCAAAACATAGCAAAACACGCATACACATACACATACATGCACACACACACACACGCGCGCGGGCGCGTGCACACACACACACACACACATACATATATATACGCATACCTCACTCATACTTTCACACACATACATACACAGACACATACACGCGCGTACAAACGTATACAAAAAACAACACATACGAGCCTGTCTTGTGTCCCATCACGATATGCTCACGCCCCGCCCCTCGTCCGTGCAAATTAGGTAAAGTGATTGTCGATGATAATGATGATAATAATTTTCGAGATATATTGACATCTAGAGGATGATTCGACGATAACAGACATTTGCTTATACCTAGTGTCAAACACTTAAAATGATGTGATATTATCACGTCATTTTAAAAAAACGTCACACGCTGTGTTGCTGATACTTACCTGTCGAACTCAGTTTGTCATAGTGTACTGATTTGAAAGCGATTTGTGTGTAAATATACTATTATTTTGTGAAAGTTAGTTGTAGTTATTTTCTTTTGTTTTGTTTGTTTGTTCTTGGAGAGGGGGTGGATTTTGTGTGTGAAAGAGAATGTTAATATGAATGTCTTTACAAAGGGGATAGGGGTGGGGAGAGAAAGAGAGAGAGAGAGAGAGAGAGAGAGAGAGAGAGAGAGAGAGAGAGAGAGAGAGAGGGAGACAGACAGACAGACGGAGAGAGAGAGACAGACAGACAGACAGACAGAGAGAGAGAGAGAGAGAGAGAGAGAGAGAGAGAGAGAGAGACAGAGAGACAGAGAGAGAGAGAGAGAGACAGAGGGAGAGGGAAGAGAGAGAGAGAGGAAGAGACAGACAGAGACAGAGAGACAGAGAGAGAGAGAGAGAGCGAGAGAGAGAGAGAGAGAGAGAGAGAGAGAGAGAGAGAGAGAGAGAGATACAGACAGAGAAATATGAATATAAATAGAACACGAACAACGTCCCTATAGTCTGTCACTCGTGAATCACCTTGAGAAACCCATTAACATTTTGACTGCACTTAACCAATGTTAGCCTTGCTCCTCTAGATCTAGCTCATTATCTTTGTACCTGTTTTGTTTTTACATCTGGCGCATCTCGTCGATGGCATCTTATTATAATTATATTTATAGCAATAGCATTGTTAGTAATGGTGGGCGCATCCAAGTCACTCGCCTCACACGACACATCGGTTGGTGGAAGATAATTACACGACGGCCCACATCGTTACAACTAAAGCGTTAACTCTGTTCATTCTTCATTTATGTATCTTTGATTCATTATTGACCAGCGCACGTTGTGTGTAGGTGACTTTATTATTTTGTGTATCTTGAGATCACTGTTGATTATTCTAGGAGGACAAGTTGATGAACGTTTCGTGAAGGAAAAAAGAGGAACGTGAGTTCTTTTGTTAGGTTTTTTTGGGTTTTTTTTCCTCTAGTTTATCGACTTCCTTGTTGTATGTAAAACGTTCATAAAATTAACAGTTGTTGTTATCGTTGCTATTGTAATTATTGTCGTTCTTTTGTGTTGGAGATGTTAATGGTTACGGCGTTCAATGTAACCATTTGTTATCGGTTGTGATATTGATCGGTGGTGGTGATGAGTGATTTATATTTATAGATTAAATTGATTGATTCATTGTTTTCGCTGGACGCTCTGGTATGAGTTTTCTATTTTTTCAATCGCTACTGTTGATACCATGTCTTTGAGTTTTGAGTTTTCATTGTTAAACCTCTCTTCCAACCATGTGATCACCGCTAGTAGGGACACACTTTTTAATGCCATTTTATTCTACGTTGATCTATCGTAATATGGTAAAGGCAGTTTGCTGTGACTACTGGTTTGTCTTAAATTGTGTCCTTCATTCCGAGACCACTGTACAATATGATGGATTGGTTAAGTTACAATAAAGCAAAACAAGACAGTCATATAATTTCTAAAGCTGACGTTGAACATAGGGTTTAGTTTTAGAGTGAGGATTCGATAGTACAGAGATAAGTTGTGGGTCTCTTAACCAAAAGATAGTGGGTTCGAGCCCGGCCAACGGTATGTTCTCAAGTTTTTTTTCGGGTAAAATCTAACCCCCCCCCCCCTGACCAGGTAAGTGGATCGACACCTAGTTTCCATCGGAGACGAACGATAAAAAGAGGTCCCGTGTGCAGATCACAACACTCTGTGCACATTAAAGACTCATTGACTGTTTACAATATAGTTCGGGCAAAATTAAAAATCCTACCAAAAATCCCAAGATCACCTTAGATGTGGATGTGGGTAAATCAAATCAAATTTTTATGTTTAATACTTGAGAGTGAAGCCTTCGCTCCCCCTGACCACCCACCCATTCATGGAGACTTGGTAGTCCAGGGGCAAGTTATCGGCCTCTCAACCCAAAGATCGTGGGTTCAAGCCCGACAGGCTGACAAATTGCCTCGAGTTTTTTTCGAGTAAGATCTACTCTCCTGGTCGAGGTAGAAGGATCGGCACCTACTCCCATCGGAGAAGGAGGCTCCTTGTGCAGATCACATGTCTCTGTGCACGTTAAAGACCCTTTTGGCTGTTTACATCTACCGAAACTCCTGAGATCATCTTAACCTTAGTTGTGGATGTGGGTAAAATCAAAACAAATTTAAAAAACGCACATACCCACCAATCCATCCATCCATGCATCCACACAATATCCACCCAGCTATCTTCCTATCTGTTCATCCTTTCGCCCGTCAACAATTTCATCATTACATCCACCCAACCATGCATCCACACAATATCCACTCAGCTATCTTGTCATCCATTAATCTGTTTAATCGTCACTCATCTCATCCATTAATCCATCCACTCATGCATCCACATATCCACTCAGCTATCTTCCTATTTGTTCACCCGTTTACCCGTCAATCATCTCATCCGTAAATCCACCCACCCATGCATCCACCCATTCACTTAGCTATCTTGTCATCCATTAATCTGTTTGATTGTCAATTATCTCATCCATTAATCCATTCACCCATGCACCCACACATCCACTCAGCTATATTCTCATGCAGTCATCCGTTTCCCGTCAATCATCTCATCCGTATGTCCATCCACCCATACATCCACATATCTACTTAGCTATCTTGTCATCCATTCATTCGTTTGACCCGTCAATTATCTCATCCATTAATCCACCCATCCGTCCATCCATATCGTGCATAAACCTGCTGGTAGGACATCCACTCAGCTATTCTACACGACTCCATTGGTTTATTTACCCCAAGATTGCAGTGCATAATACAATATGGACAATTGTATATTATATTATATTCCCATACATCCACATTAAATCCACTCAAATTAAATACATTTAATTGAACAGTACAATTGTTGTAATCAATTTGCCCGATACAATGATAATGATCCGTAATAATGACAATAATAATAATGATAATAATAATAATGATAATAATCCACTTAATAATGATATATAATACTTAATAATAATAATAATAATAATAATACTAATAATAATAATAAATCATCCATATTAATTAACGTCATCCATCCATCCATATAATACATACAACACATAAAGAATGTCAATGAAATGAAATATGATATAAAATGCAAGAAATTTATAAAATTTTGTAGTGTAAACGGAAATAAAATTACAAGATTGGTTTAGTATGAAATTTACGACCAAGATTGCAGATGGGTACGTTTACAAAATGGACAATTTCAAAGATATTATAATGTTCTATTATAGGCAGACTATTCCATTTTTGGACCAAAAATCAAAAGAAACCAGACACTTCTTGGAACTAAAATTGTCAAATTAAAGTAAATTTAATGCGAGAGTTAGGCAAATTTGAGGCATTGTAATAATGTGGCAACTTTATGTTCAATTCTTTTCTTCACGAGAATGATTGGAGAAGTGATACTCGGATTTTGTTCTTTTTGAATAAATTTTGACAATGAAAATTGTCAAAGAATGATAATAATAATTGGTGGTGATAAAAAAAATCCAGTTCTCTTCAATTTTTTGTACTCATAATGTCATATGAGGGGAGGGGGAGAGGGGTTGTTTAATT
This sequence comes from Doris montereyensis, assembly GCA_037039925.1. NCBI lineage: Eukaryota > Metazoa > Mollusca > Gastropoda > Nudibranchia > Dorididae > Doris > Doris montereyensis. The sequence continues at coordinate 85,656 of JAXRKP010001724.1, read as the reverse complement.
GAAATTTATCCACCATTGTGGTGATCTCAGGGTAATTAAGAGGAAGCAAAGATAAAAGACAAGTGAGAGAGTAAAAAGAAAGTAATCCCGCCAACCGCCCGCAGGAGGGGGGGGTGTGAATTGGAACACATCTAACGAATTAGCAGTTTGTGTGTTGCCCTCCAGAATTATAAATCATCCATATTAGATTAACGTCTGGAGTCAATCCGTATAAATCAAATTGTTTTATACAATGACATTTTTGATTTTGATTTCACATCCACAACACATAAAGAATGCTCTGTAAACAGCCAAATGAAATATAGATATTGTGATCTTCATGCTGGACCTCCCTTTTTAACGTCGATTCAATTTACTAAAATTTTGTAAAAACCCGTGAAAAGTTTTCGGAGACTCCAGGTGGTCTTTAAAATTTACAAGAGGGTTTGAGGGTATTTGCAGTGAAAGAATATAAAAGAAATAAAACGATGACTAAGCTAGTGAAGATATGATATTGGCTTGTCAAAAAAGGCATATTTGATGAAGGCAACTGACATAAATGACGTCGAAGGGAAAAGCCCAGGAATACAAGAACAAATAGATTTCCAAATGATAGTTTACTCGAGCCATTACCCGGTTATTACAAGACTTTGTTCTGCTCTCCCAAAGAGGCAAGACTGTTCCAGATTTTTCGACCAAAAATCTCCCAAACAGATACGCTCGACACCTAGTATCCATCGGAGACGGACGATAAAAAAGGAAGTTCCGTTTGCAGATCACAGCACTTTGTGCATGTTAACAATACCTTGGCTGTTTACAGGGCAGTCAGGCAAATTTACAAAGCTTACCAAAAAAACCGAATCACCTGTGAATATGCGTAAAACCAAAATCAAACCTCAAAACCAATACTTTTTTTTTCTCACCAAAAACTGACGGACCCCCAGACCTATTGGGATCTCGGATCCTAATTCAAAGGCATGTAATGTTTAGGACTCATGTTGGGAAGCAAGTGTACGGTGGGTGGTTTGACACATTTACAGAACAGATGAGGATTTGAGACGGCCATTTCTTGAAGTGTCAGGGCGTGACGGGGGGGCTTATCATCTGATGGAATCAGCACCTCCGAATAGTCATCGATCAAAACGGCGGTTCTGAGAGTCACATAAAAACTGACATTCGTTTTCCCATTGCACTGATATTAATTTTTGTTAGCTTGTCGTTGTTTTTTAAAATTATTATAATGTACTCAAGCCGCAGTGTCTTTTGAACTCGTTCACTTACAGAGCTTTTACACAATGGATGCGTGTAGGGCATTTAGAATGTCCTTTGTTTAATTTGAAATAGTTTGGGAGATATCGAAAATCAGAGTTCAGAATAATATATTACACGTGCACAAAGTGACCCTCCAATAGTTTGGTCTAAGCCGTACTATGGTTCTGCTAGTTTAGAATCCGCCCCCAAACGTTTTGGGTTTTTTTAATGTTAGACCCCATTCATCATCAGAGTCTCCGTACTGCCTTATGCGCCTTTCGAACGGTCAGCCGTGAGGAACCTATATGTTGAAGCCCGCGAACAATATTTACATCACCGACGCCTAAAACTGTTTATGAGTAATTTTTAAAAATTCTAACCTTTGTCCACAAAAACGTATTTAAAGCATCCCCATTTGAAATATTTGAAGCATCCAAAACTTCCTCACTGTTTGGCATTGGAATTATCTCCCACATTTTACAGAGAAACATCAATTACATGAAAAGAAACTATGATAACTTTCCAATTCCACCATAATGGACCAAAAACTTTTAATAATTCATTATCCAAGTTTCCAAAATAAGAAACTAACACACTCACTTTCCAACATGAAGTCTTACAGATAAAAGAAAATCTCCATGAAAGATGCCATATTACGCAGAGGGTGGATAGCTAAGTGTGTTGCATTTTTTTGTATCCGGATCACCTTTAATCCTCGAAAAATGTGCGTCCGAAAGACAATGCAGTGTACACTTCGATTTTCAACGCCGAATTGCGCGCCATTCTTTTGGTTTTGAATTGTAAAACAGAGCTATCGAGGAGTTATCATGGTTCGAAAGTCTATCTGCCCTTTAATGTCTAGGAAATCTAGACATTAAAAATCAAGTAATCGCAACGATTAGGCACCTCTTAAATTACCTCGTTCGAAAATACAATACGTCTGTCTGGATACCGGGGGGCATGATTGTGGGCATCAATGGAAATGAAAGTGCCGATAAATTGGCAAAAGAGACATGTTCCAAGAGATGCCAGCCCTAATGCTTTACTCGATTACACAGATTTAAAGGTCTTAACCAATAACTAGATCAACACCATTTGACAGGAGGAGTGGGATCATGACGTTGATAACAAGGTTTATGAAGTGACACCAAAAATAACAAAAAGACCAAATGTAAAAAAGTAAGAAATAGAAGAAAAAAAGACAGAACGTGTTTTAAGCTGTCTCCATATTAGCTACTCGTGGCTTACGCAAGGTTACCTGATGACCCACGACGACCAGCCTTTCTGTCACTCATGTGATTGCCTTTCTAACTATCAAACACATTTTTAGTAGAGACCTGATTGATATACGATTGAAATATTATAACAAAGAAAAGGTTATAAGCTATTTCGAGAGACTTATCCGAAAATTACTTTCGGATATTTATAAGAAATTGGACTGTATCACCAAATCTAGACGACTAAATATTAATACGTCTTTAACAAATTGACTATATTTTTTTAATTATATACAAATATTTATGAAAGTTTTTGATTTTATAAAGTACGACACTTAACATTTTACCTGGACAGTTGTAAATAATATAAATCAGTTACAAAACCTGAGATAACCGCCATGATAGACAAGATTTACTTCAAAGAAACAAACACATAAATAGTTTCCACAGAGGCAGTTGTGAGTAGTAATATTAGTCCGTTGCGAACCGTGAGATCACCGCCATTATGGACAGGGTTTACTTCAAACAAACAAACAAAACCCGAAATGCAATCACAGCCCCATCCATTCAAAACTCTGACTGGCCCAGGGTTTATTTCACGATAGTAAACTCTCAGGATATTATCATCATTATTATCATTCTTCTTTTTTCTTCTTCTTCTTCTTCTTCTTCTTCTTATGATTATTATTATTATTAGTAGTAGTAGTAGTAGTAGTAGTAGTAGTAGTAGGAGTAGTAGTAGTAATAGTAGTAGTAGTAGTAGTAGTAGTAGTAGTAGTAGTAGTAGTAGTAGTAGTAGTAGTAGTAGTAGTTGTTGTACCAGCAGCTGCATAATCACCATCATCATCATTATCATCATGTTGTTCTACGGACATGATTCTACCTGGATACAAAGTTCAAACATCCGCCCTCTCCCTTCCCTTCCCTGTCCGACTTTCCAGTCCACCATTGTGTTATCTTCAAAGTGAAACTCTTTATATCATACCTAGTTTGATTTAACGTTGCACATACATGGGAATGTCTTGACTATCAGGGGATGTTCATTAAGGTTGGGTGATAAAAAAGAAACAAAACAACGACAGATACAACCAAAGTACGGTATAAATCAGGAGTTATATTTCATTATTGACGTCTTCTTCCTCTAACCTGATTTAAAATAAAGCACATGTCACGCTACATACGTACGGGGCGATTTCATCTGAGACCGTGAACTCTTCGTCCAATCAATATCGATCATTAGAGTGGAGCCAAATCTAACATTGATTGGTTTATCTTTGCTCTCACCTTGATGAAGTAGGTCTAGAGATATGTATTATATTATAATCATTATTCTAATCAGCGCAACGACAATGTCAAATTAACAAGCAATATTATGATCACTGGATGTTCAACGGCAGCTAGGCAATGTGGATCTAGAGGTTTCTGCATGTGTAGATCTATTTATCTTTTACGAAATATATATCAGTAGTACGTGTGTGTGTGTGTGTGTGTGTGTGTGTGTGTGTGTGTGTGTGTGTGTGCTATTTTCATGAGCGTGTGATATTAGTATTTTTATTATTCACTCGCCGTTTGTGTTCCAGCAAAACGTTTCATGGATAATGGCCGAATTTTTAAATTTTTTTAAATTTTAAGGAAATCTTTTACTCCAGGAAATCAGACTTCATTAGGCTTATACTTTTTCATTTCGGACTGTGATCTTAATGGAACTTTAAAGTGCTTTAGATAAACTATCCTAAACACAAAAACAAAATAACGGGAGGACAGATAACTCTTACTACGTAAACTGTTGTTGCTTATTTATTTAGATCAATTTACTCATGACGCCTTTGAAAGGCCTTTGCAGCGTAGCAAAACCAGGAAGTGCTTGTCTTTGACAAGATCGTGTGGGTTTTTTTTTTGACTTCATGTCAGGGAACTCCTTCCGTGTAGCGAAACGATGACGTTTCGCACTCCGAATTATCGAACGTTGGAAGACTGGGTGAGTTATTATAAAATTATATTATACGTGGGGAATATTTGGTTGCTGTTATTGTGTGTAGCTGTTATAGTTGTTTATTATTAGATCTATATTATTTTCATCATGATTTATTATTATTATTTTATTATTATTATTATTATTATTATTATTATTATTATTGTTATTAATATGATTATTATTATTATTATTATTATTATTATTATTATTATTATTATTATTATTATTATTATTGTTGTTATTATAATTATTATTATTATTATTGTTGTTATTATAATTATTATTATTATTATTATTGTTGTTATTATAATTATTATTATTATTATTGTTATAATAATAAAATATTATTATTATTATTATTATTATTATTATTATTATTATTATTATTATTATTACGATTTATAACTGAACCGTAATGTTGTGAGCTGGTAATCACGACGACACTGGTTCAAGCCCACGGCTGGCACAGGTGGGGTTATTTTCACAACGTTGTACTTTTAAGCGGCCCATACACGATCAATCATGGTTGCACAATATAATTGACAATTTTTATGTTGCCCACACACAACTCAATATAATTGACAATTTTTATGTTGCCCACACACAGCTCAATATAATTGACAATTTTTATGTTGCCCACACACAGCTCAATATAATTGACAATTTTTATGTTGCCCACACACAGCTCAATATAATTGACACTTTAATTGCGCAGACCAGGCTCATTGTGGTCTCGCGATCCGTTGAGAAAGGATGGGGATTTTGACCCAGCAATCGCCGTGGCAGTTGCTCTTGCTGTAGAAGATGAAACCGCTAGTATCTTTATAATTTGTGAAATCAAACACCAACAAGTCAATAGTTGAAATAACCAAATCAAAATTTAATGAGAAGGATAACAAATAATAAAATGACTGGAAACAATAATGTCAAATTGTAGCCAAATGTAGTAGTCTTGACCATCATACAGATACCCTATTCAGGTAAAAATAAGAATCGCTGACGGAAACAATAATGTCAAAGTTTAGTCGCCTTGACCATTATACAGGTACCATATTTGAAATAAGAATTGCTGCAAGCGAAGAAATCATTGTCAACGCACTGATGATATTACTAAAAACACCAAATTATTATCAGTCTGAATCAAAGTGTAATGTTTCTTTGGATTCTAAGCATTAGGATTAAAGCTTGAGAAGTAATTGGCCATAGAATACAACTGTCCATCGGGAGTGTTGCT
>JAXRKP010001724.1:62500-75000 GCA_037039925.1 Doris montereyensis | reverse complement strand
ATTATAAAGATAAAGATAATGAATGGATTTGTAGTCCGTATCCTCGCACAAGTGCAGGCTCACCGGCTGTATATCAAGTATCCCCTCGGCAAGTCATTACATTCAAAGTCCGTTTCAAGTCCCCGTGGAGCATACAGTACAGCAGCCCTGCTGGACAGTTTTGAACTAACACTCAGAACAGTGGGGCAAAGGTCTCATGTCGAAATTCACGAATATGAATAAGAAACAGATAATGTTAAAGTCTCATACTCATAGGGATTTAAGGGGAGTCAAATACAAAGGAATAAACAGAAAACAAATATGGACGTCAATCTTGACAGGTTCAAACCAGTGGCCTCCATGTCGGCATCCAACGCCTGGCTATGAAAAGAAAGCGCACTACGAACTTTGGTATTAAGCTTCATTGGAAAGGAGGATGGATACCTGTGGCAAAGCAAACCTTCACCTGAACGGAGGACTCTTTAGTCCAGAGGCAAGATGTCGGCCTCTCAATCAAAAGGACGTGGGTTCAAGCCCTGGCAAGCTGAAGAAATGTTTTCTTGAGATGGGTTTTTTTTCGAGTAACACCTGCCCCCTGGTCCAGGTAGGTCAATCGACACCTAGTCCCATAGGAGACGGACGACAAAAGAAAAAAGGAGATGTCGTGTGCATACCACAACACTCTGTGCACGTTACAGATCCATTGGCTGCTTACAGGGCAATACGGGCAACATTTAAAAATCCTACCAAAACCCCCGAGATAACCTTACTTGTGATAATCGGATGCACACATTTAGTGCAAACTTTTAGAAGCGCACATCATAGGGACGAACACAGCGACATTTCTTTGCCTGGTTCTGTCGTCTCGTCCTTTACGAGTACGAGACTGAGATATTGGCCTCACAGGAAAGGGTCTGGGGTTCGACTCTTTGTGTGCAACCATGAATACAAGTTTTGTGTAATATTTATGTTAGATCTAAATCACCATCTCTCTTTGCTGACTCGGCAGCATCTATGACCTAAATCAGAGGGAGAATCCGAGGCCTTGTATTAATAATAATAATAATAATAATAATAATAATAATAATAATAATAATAATAAAATGATGATGATGATGATGAAGATGATGATGATGATGATAATAATATGAATAATAGTAATAATAAAATACAATAATAGTAATAACAATAATGATAATAATAATTTTAAAAATGATGATGATGATGATAATAATAATAATAATAATAATAATAATAATAATGATAATAATAATAATAATAATAATAATAATAATGATGATGATGATGGTGATATGGTGATGATGATGATGATGATGCTTATTAAAACGGCGTCCAATCCCGTATGAAGACAGCTCTAGGCTCAAACGTGACTACAATTGCATACAAGCAAATCAAAACTAAACATTTACAATCACGTGATAAGTATAATTGAGAATGAGACTAATCCGTTACATTAGTTGTATGAAGACAATCGACACAGCAGAAGGACCCTCATCTGTGAGAGACGATAATGGCCTGATATGTTCACATTACTGTCAAACTATTGCCCACTAGCATCAGCTTTTCAACTGTCCAAATACAACTGATCGATCTTACCTGTGATCATAATAGATCGTTGCCGACGTGTGTCTCATGGCTACGTCGTGTGTGTGTGTATGTGTGTGAGAGAGAGAGAGAGAGAGAGAGAGAGAGAGAGAGAGAGAGAGAGAGAGAGAGGTAGAGAGAGAGAGAGAGAGGGGAGGGAGGGAGAGAGAGAGAGAGAGGAGGAGGGAGGGAGGGAGAGAGAGAGAGAGAGGAGGGAGAGAGAGAGAGAGAGAGAGGACGGGTGTATAAACTGTGTCTAGTGCCTGTCAGTGTCAGTTTGTTTTTGTAACTACGGCTTGTTCAACATGTGTGTGTGTGTGTGTGTAAGCGATTGAGCGCGTATGCTTGTGTGCGTGTGTTTGTTTATGTGTATATGTGTATGTGTGTGTGAGTATGCCCATGTGTTTATGTAAGTTGTACCTCATGGCAGTGCTGCATGGATACAAGAATATATTCACTATCTCCATAATGTAACATGAGTAGTTTATCGCATACTCATATCTCATGAAAACAAGGAATGATAGCACAACTAATGTGTTTGTATTCGGGCATATGGCAGATGGAACAAGGAGCTTTAATCAAAAGGCTAGATCCAAGTCTTTTTGTTAGTGCCTTTGTAATAAATATTAAGGACAGCGTTATCCATTAGTACGCATGCGTTTATTTACAGGATGTGACGTATGCGTGTTGTCGTCTTCGCAAATGTTCAAGAAGAAGAAGATGCTTTTTACGATCTCACAGCTTGTATTTATCCCGAAACTCCCTTGTTCTTTAACCCACCCCTCCTCCTCCCACCGCTACTCACTTCATTATTTAATGCTTCCTAAGCAAAGTTCAATCAAGGTAGAGTTGAGTCTATCCCGGCTTCTATAGAAGCAGCAGCAGCTGTAGCAGTAGCAGTAGTAGTAGTAGTAGTAGTAGTAGTAGCAGTAGCAGTAGTAGTAGTAGTAGTAGCAGCAGCAGTAGTAGTAGTAGTAGTAGTAGTAGTAGTAGTAGCAGCAGCAGTAGTAGTAGTAGTAGTAGTAGTAGTAGCAGTAGTAGTAGTAGCAGTAGTAGTAGTAGCAGTAGTAGTAGTAGTCGCAGTCGTAGTAGAGGAACACAATTATGTGCACTGAGGTTCTCAATATGTCGTAAAGGTGTGCAAGTATCAGTTTTAATCAATACCAACTAATCAATGTGCGAAATCTCTAGTAATAATATTTTCTTATCTATAGAACCGACATCAGATCAGATGCGTCACCATCGCGTCTCACTGTCAAACTCCAGGTATGTCACGAGATGCGTTTTAAGAGTGTAAACTTACCAGATATATAGATATATATATATATATATATATATATATATATATATATATATATATATATATATATATATATATATATATATATATATATGTATATATATATGTATATATATATATATATATATATATATATATTTATATATATATGTATATGACGAAATATGACAATAAGTGACAACTCCACTAATAAAGACAGAACAAACACGTGACGTTTAGGGTATAACCATTCGTCAGACAACAAACGAGAAATATCTAGAATCTAGATCTAAGTTATCTCTGGCATCACACAATGTGATGTCAGAAGAAAAACAGAAAGGAGGAAGAAAGAAAGAAAAAGACAGTGATGATAAGAAATGTAGTAGAGGGGTATGTGAAGAATGAGCGAAAATGGAATGTTCAGATCTAGAATGAAATATAAATATGAAAATAAGTAAGTAATAAAAGGTGAGAAGGAGATAGAGAGAAGGAGAGAGATAGAGAAAGAGAGATAAAAAGGAAGAAAAAACAGGAAAAAAGAAAGGGAGAGAGAGAGTGTGTGAATATGGGAAAAAGAACGAAAAAAAGAGGATAACTATAAGACTAGGTCTATATCTCACTGGGTCTAGAAAGAAGAAATGATAGAGAATGAAAGAAAGGAAGTATCAATCAAGGCAAAATTTACACTGAAGGTGCGAAATGTATACAAATTACAAATGTATCGATGCAATAAGGGAACAGAGTAAACAACTTATTTGAAATTTCAAAAAATGCCAGTTAGCACTAGCTAATGCTTTCCAAGTTATCGAAGTCTTAAGTATTTTCTCCTTGGTGGTAAAATAGGTGTATTCCGTAATAGTAAGAAACCGTGCGCAAAGTTGCTTCCGGTAAGTGGTGAACATAAAAACAACTGTGCAAAGATGCCTACCATAGAGTACGCTACCACAGATAGGCACACGGGGTGTGAACCACAGAACACTAAAACTAAAACACTGTTTTAGTGTTCTGTGGTGTGAACTGCCAGATGGACCCAACTTTGCCCGGGATAGGAAGGGGTGGGGGGCAGGGTTAGGGTAAGATATTTTCGTGGGGGGGGGGGTGGGGGCGGATGGGGTAGGGTAGAGGATGGTGAAGGGTCCGGGATAGTGATAGCGTGTGCCCGACTATGGGAGTTACTCCAGAGAAAATTATGCAAATTGGTGTAAGACGTTCCTACCATCAGGGTTGATTGTGCCCAATCTTACTATAAGCCGGTTCTCTATAGACTTCCTTGACTCAGCACCGCCGGTACATGACAATATGTGTATATATTTATTTATTTTTATCGTATTGGTATTTTTTTAAAAACACCCACCGTTCGTTCCCTTTTGTTATCGCTAGTGTTTGTTAGAGTTCACACATTAACGCATCGCCGTGTGTGGATGGGCAAACAATCAATATAACGTACGTATTGTTTCCCTGTAAATGCTTTTTCTTTTCTTTTTTCTTATTCTTTTTGCACTCTTAGTCATTTATATAATGTCATTAACTTTTGATTTTGTTATATCATGTTTTGTAACCCAGACAAAAGTTTTGTGACGATACTTCTTGATCATTTCACTTGGTGGTCTCATCGACGTCAACGGTCTTGAACTGGTCTTTGGGTTCAGTGTCCACCGTTGCTGTTGTAGTAAATTAAAGTTCCTTCACGGCCGCTACGGCCCATAGAGCCGGAGATTATCCCGGTTTTTGTAGCGTAAAGCGGAACAGGTGATAACCATCACCTCCTGACCAGGAGGCTAGTCTGACGCAGGCTTTTCCTCCCAAGCTTGTACCCAATTGCACCTGATTAGAGTGGGGAAATGCTGATATAGTAGCAGTTAATGTCTGGTATGTCCTTCCCCATCTTTCCTTTCACCTTTTCACGTGTCTTTCACCGAACTGTTGCCTATTATGTTCACCCTGGAATTACCGCATATTATTATTATTATTATTATTATTATTATTATTATTATTATTATGACGAATGGCAAACATTAGATAGTTTTACACTTCAGCAGCGTAAAAATGAAATAGGTCAATTTTATCATCGTTGTCGGTATCGACTTGGATCTACGTGTAGAGATGAGAGGGAAGAAGCATATCGGCAATGCCTTACCCTGAACCCCCTACTCATGGTGGGGTGGGGGTGTAAGGGTTCAGAGTAAGGGATTGTGGATAGATTTCTTCCGTCTCATCTCTAAAAGTAGATCTAAACCGATCCGGACAACGAGTGCAAATTTGACCCACTTTAGTTTGCGCCGCTAAAGTGTAAAATTACCGTAAATTACAATGGTCTAATAAAGTGTCTATTGGTCTATTGCTTCTCTTTCCTTCATAATTCTCAGATCGTAACTGGTGGTGAAAAGACCTTCCAGGCCTGTCCAGTATTATAGGACAGCGAAGGTGGTGTGACCAGGCAATCTCATTATTGACGATTCATTACACATCTCTTGTCTCGATAACACACTGGTTTTACCATTAATGCGCGTCGTGTCCTGTCTTCCTGTCGTCGGCATCTTTAGTCTTTAGCTCACCTTATTTTTAGACGGCCAGGTTGTCATCTAGAGGTCAATGGAGGTTTGCCAAAAACAAACGCAGTGGCTCAGTGACCGCGCAATGACGAAACGTATTAGGCAGTTTTGGCGGAGTGGAGTTTTTTGTTGGGGAGTTTTCTCTACAGAATCGAACCCTTAATCTCTAATATCCGCATTGGTACCCATTGTGGGGAACTCGGTAGTCCAGAGGCAAGGTGTCCATCGCTCAACTAAATGGTCGTGAGTTCAAGCCCCGGCGAGACAGGTTGAAAAGTTTTCTCGAGGTTTTTTTTCAGTAATGCCTACCCCCACCCCTGGTCCAGCTAGATGGATCGACTCCTATTCCCAACGGAGGTCCCGTGTGCAGATCACAACACTCTTTGCACGTTTAAAATCCTTGGTTGTTTCCAGGGCAGTCCAGGCAAAATAAAAATCCTGTCAACCCCCACCCCCCACCCCCAGATCACCTTAGTTGTGGATGTGGGTAAAATCAAATCAAATCACATCAAATCAAATCAAAATCAAAAACACCCTACAGAATCGAACCTATAATCTCTGCATCGACACCCATTGCCTCGCCGTGAAGGGAGAGCGCACTGCGAACCGTGTTACTACACTGCGCTGTCAGTGTTGCAAACTCATGTAGATTATATCAGTCAAGATAATAATTTAAACTCCCAGCCCATGATACCGTGATTGGGTGTGTTTCGCCTTGCATGGTGCAACCACACTGCCCTCAGCCTCAACACCGTTTAACTCTGTAACTTATCGTTCCATTTCTCTTATCACCTAGTTTCCATCTTAAAAGTTAATCGTTGTTTGCCGGGGCCTCTCATAATTAATTTGGTCCTGTCTCAAATATGGCTACGAGTTACTGTCGCAAATGTGGCTGCGACATGTTGCAAACTTGGCTCCGATTTATGAAAGACAACATCACAAGAAGGCACACTGCAAGAATGATATTGTAAGCCAAAGTACCATGCCGATTGGGGGGGGGGAGGCGGAGGGGTTGGCGTTAAGCTTAACAGTGCTCTAACACAAAACACTCTGTGACTTCCCATGACTGATATTCCTGATTGTGTGACCTCATTGAGACAAGACATTTAGTGAGACGCTCAAAGTCAATTTTTAAATGGTTTGTACGTTGCACTCCTTCAGAGCCGCTTCTTCACACCGGACAAGATTTGCAATCCCTCGAATATTCGAATACCCCCATCGTAGTTTTATCAACTTTTTATCCCTCAGTTCAAATGCGATACAAGTCAAATTGCATTATAACTTCAACCGTGTCTCCTAACATTTCGCTTCTTGGAATGACAATAATTATTCTGCACGCACAGGCCTATTTCGGACGGCTACCGTGACATTAAAACATTGACTAATAATTAATTAGTACGGCTTCTGACCGGTAGAGTCAACAGTCTATGACTTCACCTATGATGAATAAGAAGATATCATACGATGGAGATTGTACATTAAATTATATGGATCTCTGATATACAAAGTAAGTATGGAATGTTATGTTAAGTCAGTTGTTATTAAATCTCTTCTAAAAATGCACACAGCGCTGGATCTGCTGTGTTCAATGATTTCTACGCCTTTGTTTCTACAAAAAAAAATGTACATGTCCCTTGATTACATGATGGGCATGAATTCAGTCCATGGATATCCGCTATTGAAGTTGCTCTCTATCTAAAAAAAAAGAATTATTTTTTATTAAAAGAATGCTCACGTTGTTCGATGGAGGTTCTATTAACAGGCTATTAGCATCAAGTCACAGATTCGCTTTCAGTTATGAATTACACACTTTGGATGTGTTCCCGGTGTTTTTTTTGCTCTTCTTATCAGTTTATGAAACCCGAGCCTCTCTAACGACATTAATTCAGCAAATTTAATCTCAAGATGGGATAAAGTTTTATGAACCGAATGATGAACTCACGATAGAAGAAAATGATCTGAATTTAAAGGTAAATTTTGCATGCAACAATTATTCTACTGCATTCTGGGGTATTTTATTGTGAATCTTGACGTGTTCCACGGGAGAGATGTAACAAGCATTTCCCCACTCGACCCGTGTACAAATGTGTACTCATATCATCTGGAGAGTAAAACTTGCGACAATTTAGCGTCCTGTCTAGGAGGTGATGATTTATCACCCGCTCTGATTCATCCAATATAAACTGAGAAAACATCCGGCCCCATGGGCCTTGAAATATTAATTTTTTTTCCTTCTCACTCTTATGCTCATAATTATTTTCATTACCATAACTTCATTATCTTCATTGTGAACTTTGATTGTGGTGCATGTACATAACTCTCTCACACACACACACACACACACACATATATATATACACACACACACATACACACGCATACACACTGCTTACTGTTTACTGTAAATTTAACCTGAGACCTCCACCTCTGGTGGACAAGGTAAGATTCAATCATTCAATTAACTCCGATAAGCCCCATGTACAATAGTCGTCAAACGCAGAATCGTGAATTGGTTTTTTAACTTGAACATACACACGCACACACATACACACACACACACACACACACGCACGCACGCTCACGCACACGCAAAATCTGGTAAATTAAGTTTGACATCCATCCCTGGGACTTCAAATTTTAATGTTCTTCTTAATTCCAACGTTGTTGGGTTGTTGTTTTTTTTACCTAGTCTGCTTTCTTTGTAGCCTAACTGCTACTGTAGGTAACACACATACCTTCCGATGTACTCATTAATTGACCTAGTCTACCCATTGGTGCTAGCCCGCAGTGGATTGAACACGAACACAGCCAAAGTCAAACTTGTCTGAGCCTAGTATTTAATTTCCCAAAGGGTTGAGATAGAAATGCCGAAACAAGTTTTTAAGTTGACATATTCGGGACTGGCTGATTAACGAAATATGTGTGCAGATAATGAAATATGTATCCTAGTTTCTGTTACGACGCCCACACCCCCAACCCATGCTTAATAATAATGATATATTCCTGTACTTGTTCCAACAGTCTGTAGAATGTATGGACATTTGTTTTAAACGCCTATCGTGATTGCATGATCGTGGGCGGTTAGCAGGAGGGAGGGGGGCGCTGTTGGTAGGTTCTACTTCTTTCCTTTCATTCTTTCCTTTCTCACTTCTCTTTCACCTTGCTGTTTCCTCTTAATTTCACCCTGTGATCACCGCATATGATAGACGGCGTAAATTTCTATATAACACAAGCAAGATTACACGGTCGACCTTTTTTTTTTCCATTATAGCATGCTGTTCTCAAGGGATTCACCAACAGATAAAGATGGAGGTATAGTCCGTATCCGCGCACAACTGAAGGTTCACTGACTGTACATCATTTATCATTCAAAGTCCTTCTGAACTCCCCGAGAAGCCTGCAATACACCAGCCTTTAGGCGCTTCGAACTAACAGTCTTACAGATCTTTCTCTACCTATTATAGCTAGGTGTCAGTCAAGTGAGGAAAGTAGAATGAAATAGCTTTTCTCAGTGTACAATTTTGTGAAAAAATCCCGCCTTTGCCAGCCGTGGGATTTGTACTAGTGTCGTCAAATTACAAGCTAACAACACTACGGTTCAGCTACAACATCTCCAATAGTTTGTAGAATTTGTGAAGGTCTGGTTCAAACGCCTATCGTGATTACAAGATTGACTATTATAGTAGTATGTTGTACTGAAGAGATTCATTGTCTTATATTGATAAAGTACCTCTACAAAATTTAAAAGAAAGAAAAAAGAATTCATCAGTGAAATGGAATCTCATAATGATGACTTGTACGACCAAGAGAATATATTATTAGACTCATCCACGAACGAAGGTTAGATGGTAATTGAGATGAATTGGCTTCACATCGCACACCGTGAAAGTCATCAATCATTTATTAACGCAAATTGAACTCACAAAGCGAAAGAGGAGTGGAACGGTCTAAATAACCACAAACAAGACTTGATATACAGACAGAAAGCACAATACTGACATATCATCAGAGCTTCTACATCATATATGTGAAATGACAATGTAGTACCAAGCTTGTTTTATCACTACCATCGTCGTTATCACCAAAATCATCATAATCACTATCTCTATCATCATCATCATCATCGTCATCATCATCACCATCATTATCATTACGATCATCATCATCAAACATCTTCGCTGTCAATCCATCCTCATCAAAACCATTATGACTGTCATCGTTGTTGTCACTGTCATGTTTATATTACGTACTCAACGCTCGACCAAATCAACGTATGGCTTGTTGACATCCATCCGAATACCATATTGCCGGCTTTGGCGATTAGCTGCAACATTACACGGGTTTTCAGTTTCATCTTCTCAGTCAGTGTTAGAGTAATAGATGTCAACATTTTGACTATTTTTCCTACCCTCGCCTACAAAATGTTTTGTGACAAAAGAGATGTACGTCATATGGGCATTTTTCTGCCATTAACCTGTAGATATATAAATAATCGTTCTACCCGTATATGCAAAGAACAGAAAATCAACATTTTGGTCTCCAACTCGCCAGCCCGGTGCCTCTCCCCCTTTAAGATGATCTCCATTCTACTGTTGTGGAAGAAGAGGATTCTGATGACACAATCTCTATATCTCTCTCTTTCTCTTGACTGTTTCCAGGGCATGTTTTCCACGCATAGCTCGGTGACCCAACTGAGGCCTGAGACCGTGGTAGAATGCGTCGAGGAAGCGGAGGAGGCCGAGTGGTCTAAGGGAGACCTCAACGACTTTTTCCCACAAGAAGAGTCAGGGATTCCCTGTCTTGGAACCATGCTGTTGAGGTAAGTTCGTAGTAGTGTAATAGCCTATTTTTATATAATCGTCCAATTACATACATATTTACAGCCCTCTCTCTCTATCGCACACACACATACACACACACACACTCTCTCTCTCTCTCTCTCTCTCTCTCTCTCTCTCTCTCTCTCTCTCTCTCTCTCTCTCTCTCTCTCTCTCTCTCTCTCTCTCTCTCTCTCTCTCTCTCTCTCTCTCTCTCTATATATATATCTCTATATATATATATATATATATATATATATATATATATATATATATATATATATATATATATATATATATATATATATATATCCCTCTCTCTCCCTCTCTCTCTCTCTCTCTCTCTCTCTCTCTCTCTCTCTCTCTCTCTCTCTCTCTCTCTCTCTCTCTCTCTCTCTCTCTCTCTCTCTCTCTCTCTCTCTCTCTCTCTCTCTGTCTCTCTATCTATCTATCTATCTCTTTGT
Source organism: Doris montereyensis (assembly GCA_037039925.1). Lineage (NCBI taxonomy): Eukaryota > Metazoa > Mollusca > Gastropoda > Nudibranchia > Dorididae > Doris > Doris montereyensis. Next base: position 64,304 of record JAXRKP010001724.1, on the reverse strand, counting down.
CTCTTTGTCTCTCTCTCTCTGTCTATCTATCTCTCTCTCTCTCTCTCTCTCTCTCTCTCTCTCTCTCTCTCTCTCTCTCTCTCTCTCTCTCTCTCTCTCTCTCTCTCTCTCTCTCTCTCTCTCTCTCTCTCTCTCTCTCTCTCTCTCTCTCTCTCTCTCTCTCTCTCTTCTTTTTCATGTGGATGATTTCGAATTCAATTGTTTCATCTGCATACAGATTTAAACGTTGACCGAGGTGACAAAAAACAAAACAGACAGACAAATGTAATCAAAACGTCAGATTTTCGCAGAAATGTTTGGAGAAAAATAGGATAAAATGGTTGCTAGCATCGGCTGGGGAGTGAAAGCTAGAGCCCTGTAAGGAAGGTGATACTGATATAATTATGATCACCTGTTCTGCTTCATCCGATAGAAACATTCACATACAAAGTCCGGCTGCACGGGCCTTTATGGCAATGATGAGTTTAAATGTTATGTGTATATGTGTGTGTATGTGTTAGTGTGTGTGTTTGTTTGTGTCAATAAATTGGAAATGGGAATATTTTATCGATGGACAATTTGAGCCGCAGTGTCCGTGTCTGACCCCGAAGCCAACTGATGCGGTAAGCGAATTTGTCGCCGTTTCAAGGGCAATCTCGGAGCTCAAACGACCCATGTCCCATTTTGAAGAAGAAGAAGGAGAAGAAGAGGAAGTAGTAAGAAGAAGAAGAAGAAGAAGAAGAAGAAGAAGAAGAAGAAGAAGAAGAAGAAGAAGAAGAAGAAGAAAAAAGAAGAAAGAAGAAGAAGAAAAAGAAGGTGATTATCTTGACATCTTATAGTTAGCCTGAAGTTGATTGGGAAAAGGTCGAGACGCTTATGTTAATCTGCGCCTATTTCAAAGTGTAGATGATTGAAAGTGCATGTGTGGATTCATGGTAATGTTTTTAAATGTGGTCTTTACCCAACAGCAGGGAAACTACAGTAAGTAGCGTATCAGGTATCTATGTCGAAGTTCGATGGTTCACAGACACGTGTGTACATTCATTTTCACTTTCGTATTTTGTTTTGTTGTTGGTTTTTTTGGGCGGGGGAGGAGGTTGACTTGTTTTTGGAGATACATATGTGCGTACCATTTCTGGTATGATATCTTATTTCAGCATTAATTGATTTGATAACGGTTTGGTAAATAATAATGTTATATTTATTGACTTTATTATTGTATGTATTTTGTATTTTGTGTGTTGATAAATCAATTGATTTGTTGTCTTTATTTTCTATGTATTCAGTATATTGTTTTGAATAAAGTAGTTATCCGGCCCACTTTGGGAGAAAAAAACAAGAAAAAAAACAACCCAGTTTGATGACCCATCGGCATGCATAGTGGCCGGGAAACATTACATAATGTATATTATAACCATCACCTGTTCCACTTCACCCTCTAGAAACCGTAATAAGATCCAACTGGTGGATCCTAACGGCCTTGAAATAACTGTTTAAATTTAAATAGTCTGTACTCTACTGAACATAGCACGCATACGTTGCTTTAGAATAGTGTTACATTCGGTTTTCACTACTTATCAAGGATGAAAAATTATTTCTCATGCTGTGAAATATGAGGAACGTTTTTGGTGGATGTGTTTTAAGATTCACGTATTCCATTTACATAAAGATGGAAGAATGATTTATAGAGTCCATATCTCTACACTAATACTGGCTAACAGACTTTACATAATTTATCCCCAAGCAGACCATTTCACTTCTTTTTTAAAGTTCCTCAAATGCCATCACGGCCCATAAAGCTGGAGTTTATCTCAGTTTCTATAGC
>JAXRKP010001724.1:27500-57500 GCA_037039925.1 Doris montereyensis | reverse complement strand
TTATTTAGGTTTTGATATGCAGGAGCTGTATTGTATTTCTTTCTCATTTATATCTTCATCCCAGAGATCTAATATGTTTTCTAGCACTGATTGCGATAAGTTTAAATCCAGATGTGGCTATGATAAGATGTGAGCATTGTTGTTCCTCTTTGAGCTTTATGGAAAAGACTGACAAGATGGATTTACTTGTCTTCTTCAAGATATTTAAAACATCTATTTGTATTTATATGTTTCATTTTATTTTTTTCCTGTTATTACCTATATTTTTATGTTTCATTTATTTTTTTCCCCTGTTATTTCCTATATTTTTATGTTTCATTTTTTTTTCTTCCTGTTATTACCTATATTTTTATGCAAATTGTAATATCACACGTATCATAATATATAGGATAATCTGGAACTATTGAAGAAACTTTGATAATTGAACATTGTTTTTCAACTGGATGAAGATTTTGCAACCCTTACAGTTTAATGGAGACAGGAAGTAGAACTACTTCATCACTTTGATAATCATCATTAATTTGTCATAAAAGCACTTGACAAAACAGATAGCGATGGAATAGATTATATTAATTATGATGCCCTTGAGTTTACGCAGACTTCTACCAATGTGCTATAAATTCAACCAAGATGGGACTAGGGAAATGGGTTTCACGTGAAAACAGATCAGCACGAATATGTGCATCTCCATGCAAATTTTCGAACTTTGGACCTCCGACTTGTGGAGCAAACATGAATTTTCAGGATAATTGTGGCCTGAAATCTGTAGACTTGCTCTTGATCTATTGTTCTTTCAAGACCATTACACTCCATAAAGCTGGAGTTTATCCCGGTAGATGATTATATAATAATCACTTCCTGGACAGCATGTTAGTCTGACACAGGTTTTTACTCTCAAGCTAGTGGTTGTACCCATTTGCACATGGAGCAAGTGGGGACAATGTATGTTGAGCATCTTTCCTGAGGAACTCAACATCGGATCTAGCTTTGCTGGGATTCAAACCTGGGTCCCCATGATCCCAAGTCCACAGCCTAATCACTTGAGCACTGAAGCCACCTTGATGTATGGCGAGGACTATATCATAGAACCATCTCTACGTATTTTGCCCTCAATTACTACACTCCTTCTTGCAGCAGTGAATTTATAAATATAGGCTTTGCATGAATCAAGATGGCTCTTCATTGGGTAATTGAGAGACGATGTCAATGCACTCAGGTCTATTTACATTTTTTTTTTCAACTTCAAAAATTGTGTTTCAATATTGCTCATCCCCTCTTATCATTAGCCCCTAAGGGACAGTAATCTGGAACTATTCACGCTCAAGCAACAATGCACTCAAGCAAGATTACAGTTGTACTGCCCCTTATTTGCTAGCAGAAATTACTCGTCCCATGGGCCAATTCCAGAACAAGCTGCAAGTTTAAGTAGATAACCCTCATATACCTAAGTTTTCATGTCCTCATCAATTAATTATAGCCAGGTGTTCCTCTATGACCACATAGTCAGGACTGCAAAGAGTTAGAACAACCAACAGAGTTCTAAGTATATTCAGGTCCTGTCAAAAATCAAACTGACAACATCCTCAGCCATGGTCTGGATATGGGTTACTCTAATGTAATGCAAAGTTCTCACACAAGAAGTGTTTTCAGATGGTTGAGTGTTGCGACATGATAACTAAGGAACGCTGAGGAGTTTTACTCAATTTGAAAACAAACATCTCCATCTCTCTACCATGTCTTAGTGTTGTTTGGATGGAATTTGTATTTGATATGTGGTGTATTTGCTGCCAATTAACTATAATTGTTCCCTCTATCATTCACAGGTAGTGGGAAAAAACGTCACCAAACTTCTGAAGTGCGTCACCTTGAAAATGAGGTACTACATCTTTTGAATATTATCCACATTTTCCATGTAACTATTTATGTTTAGAATGAGGGGATTAATAATTATTGGAGATCTTTTGCCTTGTAGTAACTCAAAATGTGTCATACTGTAAAACTGAGAATGTATGTGACCCCATTGGACAAAGAGCGCCTCAAATTACAATCCTATTGATATATCTGTTGGTGTTGCTTACAACAACTCTGTGGGATGGGCGAGGGGGGGGGGGGGGGACTGCAGTCACTGTGATCCATTTTCTTTTTCAATATGAGGAGAGAGTGGTGAGGGTAAGCGGTGGATGACTGCTTTCATGTTATTAGTCAAGTGTCTTTCAAAGTCACGAGCTCACTCTCCTGACAAATTTGCTTGTTCTCCTGCCAATATTGTCTCTTGAAGTTTCAGTGACAATGGTCCGGAGACTATGGTCCGATGACTATGGTCCGGAGACTATGGTCCTATGACTATGGTCCAGTGACTATGGTCCAGAGACTATGGTCCTATGACTATGGTCCAGTGACTGTGGTCTGACTGTGGTCCGGTGACTGTGGTCCTATGACTATGGTCCTATGACTATGGTCCGGTGACTGTGGTCCGGTGACTATGGTCCGGTGACTATGGTCCGGTGACTATGGTCCGATGAATTTTTTTGGGCTTAAATTTCCATCTGACTTTCAGTTTTCATATAATGGTGTAAGTATTATTGTTTTTGTGGGGTCTTTTTTATTATCGTGTTTTTATTGTGAGGACATTCATGAATGTTATCATAACTATTTATATTACTTTTATTTTTATCATAATTTTTTTATTTTACTTTTATTATAATTATGTCTATTATTCTTGTTTACAGTATGGTAGTAGTAGTAGTAGTAGTAGTAGTAGTAGTAGTAGTAGTAGTAGTAGTAGTAGTAGTAGTAGTAGTAGTAGTAGTAGTAGTAGTAGTAGTATTAGTAGTTATATAAGTAGAAGTAGTAGTAATTGTAGCAATAGTAGTAGCAGTAGTAGTAATAGACGTAGTAGTAGTAGTAGTAGTAGTAGTAGATGTAGTAGTAGCAGTAGTAGTAGTAGTAGTAGTAGTCGTTGTCATAGTAGTAGTGATGGTAATTGGTAGTAGTATTTCTACTATTTCTAGTATCATCATTATTTCCAATGCCTGTTATGTTCCCAGGACCTCAGAGCCTTCAAGCACGCCTACCTTTGCGCTGTCTACCCAGTTCTTGCCGCCCCCAAGCCTCCCTCCCGGTGTCCCCATCGCCAGGCCTCAGTGACTCAGCAATGGCTTCCATGACAAACAGCTTTTCTGCCCAACATCACTCCGCCATGTTCAATTTAAATGCCGAGAAATCAAGCCTAGAAGGCGGAAGGCCCACAACTCCATACTCTCTCCATGACAGCGGTGTGGAAGAATCGGAGGAAGCCGGCCTCATTCCAATGGAATCCATTTGTGAACAGCTGCAGCGCGCTTTCAGACTGAGCCGCTCTGTGTTTCGACAGTATGAGAACATGATAATCAAAAGCTACACCAAAAAGACTTCACAGAGGGTATGCTTGAACTTTTTAATGCATTCTCATTAAGAGATATGGAGATGCAGAAAGGACAGAGTGGCAGTCAGAGATAAAGTAAACACAGAGAGGGAGAGAGAGAGAGAGAGAGAGAGAGAGAGAGAGAGAGAGAGAGAGAGAGAGAGAGAGAGAGAGAGAGAGAGAGAGAGAGAGAGAGAGAGAGAGAGAGAGAGAGAGAGAGAGAGAGAGAGAGAGGGGGAGGGAGGGAGGGAGGGAGGGAGGGAGGGAAAGAGGGAGAGAGAGAGAGGAGAGAGGAGGGAGGGAGGGAGGGAGGGAGGGAGAGAGAGAGGGAGGGAGAGAGAGAGAGAGAGAGAGAGAGAGAGAGAGAGAGAGAGAGAGAGAGAGAGAGAGAGAGAGAGAGAGAGAGAGAGAGAGAGAGAGAGAGAGAGAGAGAGAGAGAGAGAGAGAGAGAGAGAGAGAGAGAGAGAAATGGAGAAAAAGAATGAAAGTGAGAGACATACACACACATAAACTTACCACTTTATTTTCATGATGATTTAAACCTTTCAGCCATTACTATTCTATGACTTTATTTTGTTGTCACATGTCAAATTCAGTGTCACATATCAAATTCAGTGTCACATGTCAAATTCAGTGTCACATATCAAATTCAGTGTCACATATCAAATTCAGTGTCATGTATCACATTCATTGTCACATGACAAATTCTGGGGTTAAAACCAATGCCATGTTTCTTAGTAAGGCTTACCAAAAATAACAAAATTTATTTTTATCTCGGAATCTAAGAAATTTCAAAGGCACATAAGAATCTTGTCATTGTAATATTAATATTATTATACGAAACATTAATTCTTTCTTTAGAACAATGTGTAACAATCACTATCATGTGACCATAAGATCATCACTGTAAAGAAATACCTATTAATTGGTGCCATTATGATATCAAAGACTTATTTTTTGGTTAAGGGAAATTTTGCTTAATATGAACTGCCACATAGAATTAAGCAATACTTCAACTACATTCCCTTATGAAACACAACTTAAAAGTAAGAAGCAATATATTTTCCATTGCCAAAAAAATAGCTACATTCTTTATACTCGCATGTGACAGTGATAGATTTCATTTGTCAGAGATCAAATCAGATTCCAAACATATAGTTCGAGACACTGGCTAGCTAAGGGTTTTTCACGATGTAGTACACTTAGGAAAGGTACATCACTCTACTTTCCTCACTCAACTCAGATGTGAATGAATACAGCTAGCTATGGGTCGAGAAAATCTTGTCAGAGTGTTAGTATGAAATGCCTAATTGGCTGTTGTAATGTATGTATGCTCCTTAGTTAATTAGCAAAGACTGAATGAATCAATCTGCTTGGGGGCAAATGATAGACAGTCAACGTACTTGCATTTGTGCGGGGATAGGACCTCTAAATTTATCTTTGTTTTAGTTTTTTAGGGAAGGGGAGATATATAAGACTACTGCAGATAAAAAAATATTTTTTAATCAAAATTTTAATTACAATTTCATACTATAATGCTCTTTCAGATTTTTTATATCAGCTATAAATATAAACAAATAGAAATAAAACTGAAGCTTCCCATTGAACTGTAAAATCTTTCATTTCTTTTAGTCACATGGTAAAAGTTATATGTGTTGTTTTAAAAAAAGAAGGGGGAAAAAAGTAAAAATAGCATAAATTTAACAATGTAACTGTGTTGTCAATGGTCAAATTGTAGAGAGTTAAATGATAACCATAACAATATGTCATGTGAATCTTCACTTTATTTTGACCCTAAGGTTCATCCTTACAATGTGGTAAGAAACTTGCATTGGTTTTAGGTTTTTAACAACCCTTGGAATTCTAACACAATCCTTTCTTCTTTTCTTCTTTTTTACATTCAGCCTAATTGCATTGGGGTTTTTTTTTATTGTATATTATTAAGCTATGATTTAAGATCAGAAAAAAGGTTTATAATATCAGTCACTGATAATTTGTACAAAAGCTTTTCAGCTACACATTTGGCATCGGTCTATTTAAATGATCATATTGATAATAACAATCCACGCAGAATTTACAAGGTCATCTAGTGCCATTTTGTTAAAAGAAAGTAATGCTTTAGCAAATTTTAATAGTAAGCGTTTCAGAATATCGCTCCAAGACTATGGAACAATCTTAGTCGTGATGCTTAAGCCTGCACCTTATTTAATGATATAAGAAGATGTCTTAAAACTGAGCTTTTTCACAGTGCATTTTATGATTGAGTATTTATACCTTAATCTAAATTGATGTGTAGATTTATTTATTTGTTTATCAAGATCGTTCATTACATTTTATGTTATTTTTATTGTTGTATATTATTTATGAGAATGATGATGAGTGTGAATTGTTATGAATGAAAGCGTTCATTAATAGTTATATTTTTAATATATGTTATGAGAGTTCTGTTATTGTAAAGCACTACTGAGCACTTCTTCTAAGTAGATCTTTAGGCACTCTGTAAATGCATTGTTATTGTTATTGTTCATGTGGTATATGAACAATGTTAGTGAAAATGAAGGATTGCCTCTTTACCTTACTATCAAACTCCAATTATAAAGCAAAACATGTGTTAACATACCATCCACTAAGAATAATATTATCCTAACCCCACATTTGACAATTGAAGGGGTCTGTTCAATAGTGTACCTAATCTCCATTTTCATGAAAAATGAGACAGAGAGATAATCCTAAGGAACAAATGGAAATCATACTTCCTGAAAAGTGTGAAATTGATATGATGAGTACACACCATGTTTACAGCCCATGGGAAATCTGAAATTCCCAAAGCCATCAGTGCCAAAGTCCATGGCTTTTGTCATTTTGCTCTAAAGGGCATAAATGTGACTAAGGCACACTATTGAAATGACCCCCTTCAATTTTGGAATTATAATTATTATCAGATTCACAGTCGTCAATTGTCCTGTCTCACAACAACAACAAAATGTTTTAACAATTCTGTCCACGTTTGTCACAAATTTCACTTGCATTTTGTCCTTACTGTAGATTCTCCTTCCAGCTAAGAATTTTTAGAGCCTTCTCTTTCAAAACGAATTTATGTGTAGTTAGGACAATGTAAATCTTAGCCGGCAATAAAGTCACGTCTCGATAGTCCGGACTTCGATAATCCGGATGTTGCAATTATTCAAATAGATGAGCTGGGGACAGATTTTTTCTCCTCTTTTTGTACCCGATAATCCAGAAATTTGGGATTCTGGATCTGAACAACCAATGTTGGAACAAGTTTTTTTCTATATAGAGAGTTTATGCCTCGATAAATCGAACACTCAACTGCTCGAGAAGGTTTAACCAGCCCGCTGACGGTGCATCAAATCCACCGACTCAACCTTCCTAACACCGCTTCAGCCATAAAATTTAGCAACATGGCGTCACAGCCAATTGACTGGCATGCGACATTGCCCAAGCAGATGGATAGGCATGAGTGCGTGTCTGATCGATCAAGACAAAGGACCGTTATTTGTGGATGTCTGGTCGGCCAAGACACAAAGGACTATCGCTAGTGGCTGTCCGGTCGGCCATATCGATAATCCGGATGTCTCAATAATCCGGACAAAATTGCTCAGAATAGAGGTGTTCGAATTATCGAAATGTGACAGTACATTATTGAAAATGGCTGACAGACAGGTGCCTGATCAGTACGCAGAGTTCCATTTATCTACAGGCCCGAGTTGGATGCTTAGTTTACGCTACAGCGCAACATTTCTTGTTTTCATTATTGGAGAGGGTGGAAGGTTGGGATTTTTTTCGTAATGATACTTTTCCCATTGTTTATAATTCCCTAATCCAATCATGTGATCGTTTTTCAAAGTACTTTGTTTTAATGTTAAAAATGTATTCAAGGACATTGATGTATCGCCCTTTGTCTCACACCATGAACGTTTAAATTTTAGCCTGATAGCATCTTCTTTTTACTACAATGAGCACTGAAGGATCCTTTCTTATATGCATATTTACCGATAAGTCAACGTTTGCAGAATAAATTCTAATTATCTTGCACAACCTTCCACCAATCCTGGCATTGTTTAATGGTTGCCATGGATTTCAGATCCACCCTATTTTAACAAGCGTTTAAAACCTTTGTTTCATTGTTTCAAGATGTTTAGTCTTACACGTGTTCAACACCCTCACCCTTATACGTGTTCAAAATCCTCTTAGCACAAATTGAAATCCTCACTTCATATTTCTAATCTCTACTTGTAGACACGTACAAAATCCTGACATTTATGTGAATTCAAGACCTTCTCTTTTAAATGACTTTAAGACTTCACTTGTTCATGCATTCAAATGTCTCATTTAATTTTGTGAATGAGTTCCAGATTTTCACATTTGTTCATATTTAAGGTGATCCCTTTCATACACAACCATATTCACCGCCATGATAGATAAAGGAAACACTATAAAACAAGAAAATATTTAACAGAAGAAGAAAACCGCTAAAATTTCAATTTTTAACAGCACTGAGAGGAAAAACCTTTAATGACCCTTTGGCTCAACATAAAATATTAATGAAATATTCAGAATATTTATTAAACAATTCACTTTGGGGTTGTGAAATAGCGTATTTAATTTTTTAAAAAGAACAAAACAAACCAAGGACTGTAAATGAACTATTGAAGGAATATTTACTCTTTCCGATGTCTTTGTTTGAAAACTAAACTCTTTCATTAAAGCTGTATACATATTTCTTGGAACAAATCTATGTCATGTTTAACCTTCTACACATACATTATAAACAGCACCAACAAATCTAAAATAAAAACAGATTTTATTTCGATTTTGCTTCATGACAAACTTTTGTCAATAATTAAATGCATTATTTTGTTTTAGTTTTTAAATTTGGCTAATCACTCTTCTAACACTATATTAAATAGATATATTCTTTATTAAACTATTTATTACACGCGTTAAAAAAAACTCAGCTTTCCTTAAGCTTATTTTTTACATATCTTGTCTCATTAAGTCAATAACTCATGTCCTTTTAGGAAAGAATAGACCTACTATCTTCCTGAGTAACAGCGTTTACAGAAACTTATTTTTTTAAGGATGAAAAGTTTTATCAAGTGATACAGGGTCTAACCTTTGCTCGTATATTCCTTTTAATTTAATTCAAAAGTGAATCTGTGTACCACACATTTCCTTTCAATCACAATAATTTTCAATTAGCATCTTTCTAAAATCAGTCAAAGGCACTTATCCTTTAAAAGTGAATTTATAAGGAATGTCATTTTTGCCCAACGGTCCTCATTTCTTACCTTGTCTTGCCACTTGATTTTCAGGATACTTCTCGTGCATCTATTGATGAAGGTCTGAATTGTGTTCAGTACTATTTTTGTCGTCTTCCACATGCGCAAACATACAAGAAAACTGACTTTATGTTTGAATTAAAAAGTGGAATCTTTGTGCTTAGTGAGATGTTTCTTTTGTTCCAAACATTTGATGCTTGGTTGAAGACTGTTCTTGCTTTGGCAATTCTTGCTCTTTAATCTGCTTGATGTAATTTGTAATTAATGAGATCGGCTATGATGATGATTTTTTAGTTAATTGAAATTTTTGATCATTTGTTTTGGGTTGGGGCTTTTTTGGTAGGTTTTTTATCACAAGATACTCTGTATGTGTATTAGATTGATCGTCTTATATAATTTGTAGTCTTCCCACTGTGTTTTATTTTGTTTCTTACAACAAGAGAGAACATGTATGTTTTATGCAATGGTCTTTTTGTTTTCTTTGAATCGGTAGCTTCTTGCTGAAGAATTGTGTGGGCAATTAGCTGTGCTTGAGAACAACAACCATCCCTTTTACAGTCCGGCAAATTTTATCGTAAGTTCATAAAAGTGGTGGACAGTTGGCGTGCACTGCTGATAGGTCCCTCTTCTTTCCTTTCACTCTTTCTCCTATCCTTCAGCTTGCTGAGTTTCCTTTTAATTCACCCTGAGATCACTGCATACGATGGACGCGGTGAAGTGAAAAGTCTTTGTTTTATGGAATAGCTTTGCTTTCTGCACTGAAGATCTATATGAATTGTCAAGAAAGAAACTCAGAATATTCACATTTTATGGATTTTGTAAAATCAATATTATGGTTTTCTTCAGATGTTTTCAATTTTTTTCTTTCTTCATTTAAAAAGAAATTATTATTTTTAGGGGAGAGGGGGGCAGTGTTTGTTCCCTTGTAGTTAACCATGGCAGTTTCAACAAGTGTAACAGAGAAGAATGAAACTAGAGATTGCGAAGAAGAAGAAGAAGAAGAAGAAGAAGAGAGAAAAAAAGAAGGTAAAAAGAGAAGAAAATAAACAGTGTTACACATTAAAACTCATAGACATATGATAAGTAACTATGTGACACATCCTAGAATTTAACAAATTAAGAAAAAAAATTCCAGGCAGTGGACAGGTAAGCATCTATACAGGGATTAGGCGGTCCCGCCCTCCACAAGTCTCCTGCTGCCTTTGCAGATGGGTCTTGGTTGACCAAAGGCTAAGAGAGTTAACCCTGACAGAAAATAACAACCTGCTGCTTTGCAGGCTGGTTTTGAGCAACCAAAGGCTAAGAGAGTTAACCCTGACAGAAAATAACAAGGCTCAGTAGGGGCCTCAGGGTGGCAGCCCCACCATCTACCTAGGGTACAGTGGGCCAATCCCTGCTTATCCAAAACCAAACGGATTCAAAGAAATATATACAATGATATACCCGGCTTGAACTTTCGAAGACAACTCTGGAAAAGAACACAGACTGTGATTTTTGGAACATGGAATGATAGGGCAATAAATGAAAAAGAGTTAGAATTAGCTGAAGAAATGACATTTTGGCTATTACTGAAACAAAGAAAAAAGGACAAGCAATAGAAAATGTAGGACCAAATCATACTCTAATCTTCTCAGGAGTAGATGTCAAAGATAGAGCTAGAGCAGGAGTAGGCCTCCTAATGCATAAAAGGCAAGAAATGCTACTAGAAAGTTGGAAATTTATAAACCCACAACTATTAGAGGTAAATATTAAACCAAAAGGAAGAGAAATTAAATTACTAATAGCTTATGGACCAAACAAAGATGCCACCAAAGAAGAAAAATATATCTTCATTTTTCCTAATAAAGATATCCACAAATATACAAGAGTAAATGAAGACAGATGTGAAAAGTCAATCATAGACTACATTAGTAGCTCCTTTTTTACAGTACAATGGATGCAAGAGTAAACAGAGGAGCTGAAATATTTAGTGATCATCACCTAGTGATAGCCAAAATTAGATTAACTGAAGAAAACAAACAGAAAAGGAAAGAGAAGAAAGCTACTAAACTCAAAACAGAAGAACTTAATAAACGAATAGTAAAACATATATACCAATTCAGGATAAAAAAGATCTATCAGTGAAAGGCAGGTGGATCTGAAGGAAAGCACAATAGAAGAAAAGTGGCAAATATATAAAGAAACACTCCTTAGTTGTACCAAAAGAGGTCTGTGGTAGGAAACAAATTAAAGGACATAGGAAAAGAACAGCATGGTGGAAATGAGAATGTCAAGACTAAGATCAAAGAAAAGAAGGATGCTTGGAAAAAATACTTGCAAACAAAGAGACTAGAGGATAGGATAGGTTAAGTGAGTAAAAGAACTATTGCCAAAGAGGAAGTTAGGAAAGCAAAACAGGAACAGTGGGAAGAGTTTGGACAAAGACTTCAAAGCTATCAAGGAAATCAAAAGCTGTTCTGGGGATCAATGAAGAGCATGAGAAAGACCAAAGCATGCCCAATACGACAAATTAAGAACGTCAACAGAGAAATAATGAAAGGAGATAGCTAAATCATGGAAACGTGGAGAAAGTATTTTCAACAATTACATAATCCCTCCAGAACACATGAAACAAGGAGTACAGATCAATTATTAAGAGTAACAAGTAATCGAGATGAGACAGCTGAAAATGTAGATATCTCAATGGAAGAACTCCAAACAGCTATAAGAAAAGGGAAATTTGGAAACGCCCCAGGAGCAGATCAAGTTTATCCAGAAATGATTAAAAACCAAGGGAGAGAGGCAGACAAACTACTACATGCAATATGTCAACAAGCATGGAAGTCCAAACAGGTGCCGGATGACTGGAATAAGGGAACAGTAGTACCAATACACAAGAAAGGATCAACTATGGAATGCTCAAACTATAGACAAATACATTTTTTTAAAATCCTTGAGAGAAACATTGACTTGCACATGGGTTTTATTGACTTAGAAAAGGCACTTGACACTGTGAGGAGGAACAAACTATGGTATTCCTTAAAAGAACACATTGTAGAACAAAATTTAATAGAAGCCATTAAAAGTTTTTACAATAAACCAACATGTGCAGTGAGAGAAGCTGGAAATATGTCTGAAGAATTTGATGTAGATATAGGAGTAAGACAGGGTTGTATCCTAAGTCCTCTTTTGTTCATCACATTTATGGATTCAGTCGCAAAGGCATCCTCAAAAAGGAAGAAAATGAATGTAGGTATGTGAAAGCTCAAACCAGTAAATATATCAATGCTTTCATTTGCTGATGATTTAGTTCTGTTTGGAAAATTAGAAAGGCACTCCAGTCAAATATCAACATAATGAATAAGGAATGAAATAAAAAGAGGAATGAGAGTAAATGCAAAGAAAACCAAAACAATGCTGGTGACTAGGGAAGCTAAAACACAAAGTTGGGCAGGGGGAATTTAGAACAAGTTCAAAGCTACAATTGCTTGGGAGTAATGATTAAGAGAAGAAATCAGCCAGAGAATCCAAAAGGCAAGTGCAATATATAATCATCTAGGAAAGGCATTTGTAGGTAAACAAGAATTGTCAACAAAAACCAAAATGGCAGTATACAACAAAGTTTATTGTCCTACTCTCCTCTATGGCAGTGAAACCTGGACCTTAGACAGTAGGGAATACAGTAGAGTACAGGCAGCCGAAATGAAATATCTAAGAAGAGTAGTAAGGAAAACTAAAAGAGACAAAATCAGAAACACAACAATAAGAGATCAAACCAAAGCAAATAGCATAAAAACTAAGATAGAAATGAATCAACTGAGATGGTTTGGGCAATGAATGACAATAGAATAGGTATATCAGTATACAGTGCTGGAACTCAAGGTAAAAGACCAAAAAGGCAGACCTAGGAGAAAGTGGGAAGAAGATATAAAAGAGGCATTAACGCAAAGAAATTTAACTTTCACGGAAGGAGTCAGAAAATGTCAGGACAGGGCAGCCTGGAGAAAGATCATTTCAGGCATCTAAAACCCATACACCGGAAGGTAGAATGGGAGCTGATAAAGAAAGAAAAAAGAACAAATTTTACAAAGGGAAATGTCATCAATGTCATGTTTAGCACCTGATATTGTGATTTATCACCTGGCCAGACCCAGAATGGTTACGACTTGTGGCAGAAGCAGGAGAGGACGCACATTTCTAGTCTGTTGAACAAGTTCTGGCACAATTCACTCCCCTTTCTGGCCGACAGCCAAGATCTCATCGCAGAGCTACACACAGTGCATGAGGACTACTTGATTTTGTTGAAAAAATTGCTAAGGTAGATAACTGTGCTTTCTGTCTAATTCTCTCGGTAGATTTTCAATCTTACAAAATTTTTATATTTTTCTTCAGTACATCGGCTTAAACGTTTATTTCAAGTGTTCATATAATAATGGGAGAAGAGAAAAATAATATTGAGAAACAACCATGAAATATTTTTGTAAAATGGAGTAGAAAGTTGAATTTTTTTGATTTATTGTATTAACCTGACTTCAAATACTAGCAGCTTGTAAATGTTATATAAAACAGTCATTGTAAAGGAGAAAAGCTAGTCTACTTTGTAATCACATTGACTTTGTCTTGACTAATCTTATAGTCTATTTCTCAATTAATGCAGACTAAGAAGAAAGAAATTTATTTAAATCATTTTTTCGCAGATCAATCGTGAGGCTTTATATAGTCTCTTTCTCTCTTTTTTTCCCCTATCTCTCTCTGCCTCCCTTTCTCACTGGCCATTTTCTCTCTCACACTCTCTCCCTACCTCTTTCACTCCCTCCCGTCACTCTCTTTCTCTTTCTTTTCCTGTTTGTCTCTTTGTTTCTGTCTCCGTCCATTTATCTGTCTGTCTCTCCCTCCCTCCTTCCGCCCCCCTCTCTCTCTCTCTCTCTCTCTCTCTCTCTCTCTCTCTCTCTCTCTCTCTCTCTCTCTCTCTCTCTCTCTCTCTCTCTCTCTCTCTCTCTCTCTCTCTCTCTCTCTCTCTCTCTCTCTCTCTCTCTCTCTCTCTCTCTCTCTCTCTCTCTCTCTCTCTCTCTCTCTCTCTCTCTCTCTCTGTCTCTCTCTCTCTCTCTCTCCTCTCTCCTCCCTCCCTCCCCCTCCCTCCCTCCTCTCTCTATATTTATATAGATATTTATTTATGTTTCCCCCCAGCCCCCTCCTCTCTCTCTCTCCCTCCCTCTCTCTTTCCATTTCTGTTTCTCATTATTCATATCAACTTGCACTATGTTTAAAGCTATGAAGGTCAGTTCAGGCAGGAACCTGGAGAGAGGAACAGCACGTCCTTCTCCTCATTGTCATCTGCCTCATGTCGTCTTCTAATCGAATTTGGCTTGAGATACGGAATTGTAAGTGTCACATGCTCCAGCTCTTGTCGTCAACTGTTGTCTCTTGAAAATATGCATTTCGATACAGTTAACATTTAACTTTCACTTCATTTAAACAAATATCAAAAATATTAATCAATACCCTTTTGTTGTTGCTGTTAAATTTGTGTGAGAACATCTATTTCTGTAATAAATCAAGAATTTATTAGTTTTTAAAAAAAAAGCAATTTTCTTTTAAACTGGCATAGAGAGAGATAGATAGATGGATGGATGGATAGATGGATAGATAGATAGATAGATAGATAGATAGATAGATAGATAGATAGATAAACAGACAGGCAGGCATTCACGCAGGCAGACTGACAAACAGACAGACCGGCAGACAGAGAGCCAGCCAGACAGACAGACATACAGATAGAAAGGGAGGTAGGTAGGTAGGTAAGTAAGTAGGTAAACGGATGGATAGATAAAATAGTAGATGGGACAGCAAGGCTGTGAGCTTTTCCCTAAGACTACAGTCTACTGAAAAACATCATAGGTCAATCCTGTTCAAACTGATGTCCCAGTGGTCACAAAACCATGGCATTTCCCATTGTGTGATGCATGTTATTTTTTTCCTCATTGCAGTTCTCGTTTTGTAGAGTTTTTTTAGGCTTAAAGGAACATCTTTCATATTCAATTGCTTTTACAGGATTTTCCTTATGTACTGCTGCTGTCATTTTTCAGGGTGAGCTTTTTCAAAAAACACACTACCTGGAGTGTCTGTCAAATGAATTTAATCTTTCCCTGGGATACCTGTCTTTCATACAACACCTTATACATGGAATCCAACAGTCTTTACCTGCAAACAAATCATCCGTCATTATGGTGAAGAGAGAGGTAAGACAAAAAAAGATGTGCTCCCTTGTCCGTCTGTCTGTTTGTCTGTCTGTCTGTCTGTCTGTCTGTCTGTCTCTCTCTTCCCTCTCTCCCTCCTCTCTCTCTCTCTCTCTCTCTCTCTCTCTCTCTCTCTCTCTCTCTCTCTCTCTCTCTCTCTCTCTCTCTCTGTCTCTCTCTCTGTCTCTCTCTCTCTCTCTCTCTCTCTCTCTCTCTCTCTCTCTCTCTCTCTCTCTCTCTCTCTCTCTCTCTCTCTCTCTCTCTCTCTATGTCTCTCTCTTCTCATGAGGTCTCAAGTGTGAATCTCTCTCAAACTATCCAATGTTGTATTCCTTGGGAAAGACCCTTAACATGCATCTTCCTGACTGGATCTGGGTGCAAATGGGTACAAACTCTAGCTTGAGAGTAAAACCTGTGTCAGACTTGTGTCCTGTCCAGGAGGTTTGTTTTTTTGTTTTTTTTGTTGCCATGAAGTAACCTTGTCCACCGTAGATGTGTCCAGGAGTTGATTATTTCACGTGTTCCTTATCATGCTATAGAAACCGGGATTAGATTTGGCTCTATGGGCATAATGGCCTTGAAGGAATTTTACTTACTTTCCTCATGACCTGATTATTGTTTTTGTGTCTCCAGCTGAATGTTCTCCAAAGCACATTGCGAACTTTTAAGGTGCAGACGTGCAAGGCGTTGAGTCAAATGAAAAGCCATTTTCCTGGCAACAAGCCCGTGGAAGGAATTGGTAAGTCTGCTAAGCTTAGAGCAAAGGCAAACCATCAGACAAAGGGTATATGTCAAAAGGGAAGATTTGGGACATGAAATAAAATATTGAAGCCCTGTAGGAACAAAGACAGGACAAAACAAGGAATAGACAGAAAAATCTTTCGGCACGAGAAAGTACCCCCATCGCCTCGCCATGAACACAGAGCTCACTACGAGCCATATTTCTAAGGACCATAACTAGCATAGTTCATAGTCCACTGTCTTTTCATTGCAACGCAATGGTTTCCGACATGGTGGAAATGAGTTTGATTCTGTCTGATGTGATTTTTGTCATTTGTTGCCCTTTCAGTGTGTGCTCCTGTCCCCGACCCCCTCCCCCTCGTCTCAATCCTAAAATAAAAGTTTTATCTGAAGTATCCAACATTTTGCCATAGATGAAGAAAGGTTTTTTTTTTCTATTTAAAGAATAATATATGCGTTTCTTATCTTTATCTGTCTTTTGATCTTTCTATTCCTGATCACAGACTTGCTTCTGACCTTACTGCATTCTGTCTTGAGCTTAATGCGATACCTTGCACCGACTGGCACGGATATCCCAGACTTTCAAAGCTGCATCAAGTCAACTATTCAGGTGAATTTCTTATCAATACAACAATAAAAAATTAGTTGTTTATTTCTCAGCATGTAACAGAGAAGAAAAAAAGACTTACTGACAAAGAAAGACACTGTAATTCATCCCTTACCAAGCAGGAATAGTCACATGGTCATCAGTTTGTACAGAATTTTTAATAGCGCATCTGCAGGTTTTCTGGAAAAAACAGAGACAGTTTTCAAGACAAAGATCTCCCAGTGTCCATGAAAAGAAAATTATTCAACTAATGGGTGCTACACATTATGACATACCAGTGCCAAACCTGGTCACTATCAAAGAATTGGACTGAAGCAAGAAATCTGCAAACTACCCAGAGAGCAATGGAGAGAAAAATTTTACATATCAGACTACAAGATAAGATCTGTTGCATTGAAATAAGAAAACGAACCGAGGTCAGTGATGTCCTCAAACACTCCCTGAGACAAAAATGGATATGGGCTGGCCATAGCGAGATTGAAAGACAGCCAAGAAATGGACACAGAAACCAGGAAAGACAACCAACAAAAATGGCACGATGACGTTAAAAACATACATGTGCACAAGGTGGCAGAGGAAAGCAGGGACCAGAACTCACTGGAAGGCATCTGGAGGGCTACACTCTGCCGTGGAAGGATGATATCTAATCATCAATGATAGCACAAGAGACTGGACATAATAAATTCAATTCCCATCATTGTTACACTCATTCGCATAAAGTTATCATATCATATCCCCTTCCATTTTTTTATATTTTTATCTTGACTTTATTATTGTATTTGAATTTGACATGAGTGATCCTCTATATCTAGATTTTAGATATAATCACAAGACATGAAGACACTTTTGATATATGTGTACCTCTCATACCTTTCTTTAAAATCTAATATTATATCAAAGCAAAAACGTCATGTATACTTTGACAAAGTCAACCACTTCTTTCAATGCTTCCTTATCATTTGCTCAGTTATTTCTGTTCTGATTTTTCTCCCTTTTCTTACCTTTATGTGGCTGCTGATGGTGAAAAGTCTTGAAGAAAACTATTTATCACACACTATGTTATAATTCTCATGCTTTCTCAGTAGTTGGTCGTTTCCTGCTTGACCTCACAAACAGAATTTTAAGTCAAGTTTATTTCACTGTTTCCTAAAGTCATTAAGACATAGTTTGATCCATAGAGCTGACCATTATCCCAGATGTAATCCTCATTTTTCTATAGAATGACTACTTTATATTTTTTCATTATTGTCGTACTAAGATAAAAAGAAAATAAGATTAATGACAGAAACTGGAAAAAATTGTATTGGTAAATTTTCTTGAGACTATATTTCTGTTGTATGCCATGATAGATTTTAATTCTTTTAAAAGTAATTTTGTATCTTTTTTGCAGAGCTCTTTTCAACCAACCTATGAGAGGTATAAAATGGTTGCTAGAAATGATCTGCAAGAGACAAGAGAAACCCAAATCACTCCAAGATTGGTAGGCATAATTTTCTGAAATTATCGAGTGTTTTATGATCCGTGTCATGAAAGCATTTTTTTTTTCAATTTTAATTTTCAAGAAATTTGTATCTGATGCTTTATCTGTCCTTTTTTTTTATTAAATGTGTAATCTTTATGCAAATGTCTTGTTTCCTTTTCAGTTGAATTTGATCATGCAAGACACCCGAGAAGACGTTTTTGACTACAAGAATAATTTTGAAGCAACTTTTCAAAAGTAAGAAGTCTGTCAAGTTCATAATTTTAATCATATTTTCTTTTTGCTCCCAATCCAATAATCCTTAGTTATGGTGTTTAATGGATTTAAATGGGAAATTTATTATCTCTTCCCATGGTGATTCGCTTTGAAATAGCCAAGCTGGGGCCAAAGCAAAGCTGCAGATATCTGTGGATATGTCGTCAATGGAAATCTCGCATATTTTGCTGCAACATTGAAGATCATTCTTCAGTCTTACCATTATTTTCATGTGTGCCTATCACCTTGAATCTATCAGTAGGATCATTTTGTGTCAGCAAGTGGTTGGAGGAGATGTCAGTTTCATTCATTTACATGTCTTTCTTCTTGCAGTTTCATCTGGGTTTGTGGGCGGTTAGCGGGCACTACTGGTAGGTCCTACTGGGTTATTTTCACTCTTTTTAATATCTATCTTTTATCTTGCTGTTTTCTCTTAATTCACTCTGAGGTGGCTAGATGGTAAACAAGTAAATTTCAATGAAGCAAATCATCTTGATTTACTTTGGGATCACTGCATATCGTAGGCAAGTAAATTTCAATCATGCAATCACTTTGTAATGAGATTCTTATTTACACCAAGAATTAAGAGTTTTATATTTACATTTCTGTTCTCTCACCATGGAAATAGTTAAATATGCCCAGGCATTATTGTGCAATCAGTGGTGTTGTGAGTTTATAATCCCAACATTCCTAGTTTCAGACCTAGCTGGCCTAGGTCTTTCTTTCATGACGTTGTACTCATGGGTAAGGTACTTCGCTCTGCTTTCATCAATTGACTCAGGTGTAAATGAGCACCCAGCTGTAGACAGAAAAGGATTCTGGTCAGACTGTTGATATGAAGCACCTGTATTGTATGCTCCCAAGGGACGAGAAGGACTTTGAATGAAATGGCCTGCTAAGGAATAAATAATGAAAAGCCAGTGAGCCTTTACTCTTGCGGGTATATAGACTAAAAATCTATCTTGTTCAGGCTTTTTGTTAGATTTGCCTAGCAGTGAGAGAGAAATCAAAGCAATAGTGTACACATTAAAGGTCTCTTAGCTACATTAACCTTTTCTTGTTTAGATTAAGCATGGACCATCTGGCTCTGTACATTCAACTTCCTCTCTGCTGTGGCAACCCGGTTTGTTTACATTTTTTAAAACTTTCAGCTGGTCTTCACAAAGAATGTAGATCGGTTTGCAGTTTCACGCAACTACCTACAATTTATCACGTGAAGCTGTTCTTACCTTTAATCTTGTATTCTATTCTAAATTTAGAACAATGGCAGGTGTCTTTCTGAACTTTCAGCAGGGACTTTTGCACATTTTTTTTTTTTGTCGGTTTAAATGCTAAAGGATTAGAGATCCCTTGGCTGTTTACATGGCAGTCTGGGCAAAACTCCAAGATGTGTATGTGCGGTCTCGATTTGGATTTTTTATCAAATCATGACTGTATTGCATCCCATAAAATTTGATGCAATTTCTGTTGCAGGTATTTCAGTATAACCAAACTGGCAGCAATTTCCTACTACCAATTTCTGATTGAGGACATCAACAATTTGTGTGAGGGAACAGTGAAACACAAAGTGAGAAGGTTTTCAATTTCTTATCTCTTTATCTTCACAATTCAATATCTCTGCTACCAAACTTCTTTTTTTTATGATATAATATTTGTCAGTCTTAAAGTAACAGTAAGTAAAGTAAGTCCCATACTCAGATGTGAGCATAGGGTAATCGGGAGTAGAGGCCCGAATTCTTTTCTAGGCATACGCCATAGTGTGTTAGTTTGCCACTGCTTTTCACGCTGCCTTTATTTTCACTGAGTCTAAATAGAACTTGCTAACATAACTACTTAAATTTTTCCCAGAGTTTTGTCCACTGGTTTAGCCATAGAGTTCACTGTAATCGATGACATAAACCCTGAGGCTAAAAGAACTAAATATTAGGTTGTTGCTATTACATAAATATATTGCACAATGCAGTTGTAAGTTTTCTTATAATATTAGTTTGGCTGTCTGAAAGCATTGACGGGTGACTTGAACAAAGTTGAATAGATTTTAGTGTAAAAGGACTTCAATTTTGAAGTGATGACAGATTATACCTTCACACTGACTGCAGAAGAAAGAGGGGAAAATGTACACCTCAAGAACTTGTCATTAGCCTTCAACGTAATTAATAGTGTTCACCATTTTATGTAAAAGGATCAGCAATATGCTTTAACGTCTTCAAATTAAAGTTTTAAAGTTTTTTTTCTCTTGTATGATTTTTAAATCACAACTCAATTCAATTTACGTCACATATCCTTGTTGTTAATTCTTTTCACAGCCCAAAATGGAAATTGACTTGAGAATGCTTGCACTTGTCTACAGACTGAACAAACTAGAGACAGACTGGAAACCGTACATTCATGAATTGTAAGCCAACTCCGAATGTGTTGAAGGTTCTCAACACATGAAATGATATACAGTAATCCTTTGTGTTTAAGAAGAAATTGATACACTGTAACTGTAAAGCATACGCTCTTCAAGTCTTGTAATATATGTCAATGCTGTCCTGAAGACTCCACAACTTTACACATTACTTTATTGAGCTTAATCTTGAAGGTCTTAAGATCATGTCAAGGGGGATGTTGTTCCAGTGTCTCAATGTTGATAGTAGAAGTGAGTGTAGGTGTGCGTCTTTTCTTGAGTATGGAATCATGAATGTGAATGGTTTTCTTACATTCGGTTGTAAGTTACCGAGGGCCACCACAGAGAGGTCATTTAATCCTTTAAAAAGTATTAGTAGTTTGTCCTTTTTTCTTCTTTCATGAAGAGGTTCCAGTTCTGATTGTTTGTTGGTGTTTGTTGTTTTCTTTTACTTGTTTTTGCTGTATAGATTTTGTCGCTATCTGCTGGATCTTTTCTATTTCCTGAACTTTCATTTTACGATGTGATCGCATCGCATCTGACAACTAAAGAAATATGATCCTGATATCTATGTCATGGATCATTGCATGACAAATGCATTCTCTTTTTATTTCTTTTAGGATCTCTTATTTATCATTTAATTGATAACAAATCACTCTACCTTTAGGAGGAAAATGTTTCACCAAAATTTTGTTTGTTTCTTTGTTTTTCATTTGAAACTTTTTGATGTTATAGTTTTAGAAACAAAAAATGATGTTTTATTGTTGCTTTTATGTTTTGTTTTTTTTATTTTGGCTGTATGTGTGAAGAGACAATTAGAGAAACAATTTTGAGTGACAGAAAATCACTTCTGAGAGAAAAAGGAAACTAAATTGTAAAAAAAATGTGATTATCGATCAATAGTACTATCTCTCATATTTTTACTGATTGTTTCTGACACATCAAGGCCAGGGCTATCTTTTAAGGGGCTTTACACAAGAAAATAAAAAGATATGATAATAGGTACGTACCTTGATTATTTTTTCTTTTCCAGTTAATCCTTCATATGGTTTTTTTTTTTCTCCTCTAGGAAGCTGACATGGAGAAATCTGTTTCTGCCCAGTGTGAGCCAATGGACAACAGCCATGAAACTTCATGTACAGAATTTGGTCTTAGAGGCTGTTTCCTGTGACAAAGTAACCTTTTGTTGATTTGTTTTTATCATGCATATTTTAATCTGGTTTTTTTCTCATGTTTATTATTTGTTTTCTCCTGACATTAATTCCTATTAATCTTTATTTTGATTTGTTTAACCGCACTTTGATTTGTTTTGAACCTGATATTATTTCATTTTAGTCTTGTATTAATTTTCTTTAACCTTACATTGTTTTGCTTGAACCTTATATTAAGTTGTTTTAATCTTGAGTTACTTTTCTTTAACCTTTGTCGATTTGTTTTACCACTATGTTAATGTCTTTGAACTGAATTTTTTTTTAATTTTAACCTTTTGTTAATTTGTTTTAACTGTACGTAATTTGTTTTAACCCTTTGTCAATTTGTTTTCACTATTTGTTTGACAAAGTTTTTGAAATCATATGCATCCAGTAGATTTCTTTAAACATTGTGTTTAACTTTTTTCTTTGTCATTATTTGAATATTATATCGATGACAAATAACTGGTGGTAAGGGACTAATGAATATTTAAGATGTTCTTCCATTTATTTATTTTTTGCACAGTTCAGCAGCAGGAATATTGAGTTATCCTTTGCTAACCTGAGAGCTTACCAGGTTTCGTCCAGCTGCTCTGATCCTAGCCAGTCAGTGTCCTTGACTCACTCTGTAAACAGCGCCTTCAGCAGCATCAAGAACAACTCCTCTCTAAGGTCATCATCACCTTATCAAGTAAGTGAAATGAAATAAAGTAAAATATAAAGCTTTAAAAGCTATGCATGCAATTTTATACAATGATTTTGTCTTTAGCATTGCTTTAAGACAATGCTCAAGCCAAGACCGAACATCTTAGGGAGTTGATGTAGATCTAGATTCTAGATTATCTGATCCCGGACGAGCGCCTAGAACATTACGAAGGGTATATGGAGCGAGACAATTTAATCTAGATTTAGATGTTGACAAAGGTGTAGACATAATCTAGAAACACCAATGTTCAATTAATAATTACAACAAAAATGTTTATTATACTCACAGTCGACAATCAATCAATGAGGTAGAGCAACTTCACAATGCTGGCATATAAAGATGGAATCAACATGTACTTCTCTCGCACTTATCGAATCTATTTCTCGCACTCCTAATGATAGATAAACTGCGCTTTTATACATAAACACAAAGATTTCCAGAAACGGAAATTTCCAGAACATTCAAGAAAACCCAGAAGCTTCTCTACGATTCTGCAAACTACTAGATAAAACTATCTCCTTCCAGATATAAACGAATGGATACTAGGGTGTTACACACTCACTAGGGCTCAGCACACACTAAGAGTGATTATGTCAGGGATTTTCACTTACTACGGGAATTCCCCTTCAGAGCTACAAGTAACTCTGTTACAGGAGTGTTTATTTACTTTTTTTTTTGCAGAGAGTGAGAAAATATGTCAAAAGGGAAGGGAGAGAATGAGGAGATCATTGGGCATGGTGTATGGATACAGGAGGTGTAAGACAAACAGTTAAAATTTGTGGTAAAATGTGTTAGATTTTACTATTTCTTACTAATTGAAGCTGAAAAAAAAAGCTCAAAAAGGCCCTTTAATTTTTGTAAAAAAAAATAAATAGATATAATTACATTCTGAATACAACTCTGTTATCTGCAGACTTTTAGCATGTTAGCATGAAGATATTTATTGAACATGGAGTTTTGAGCTTTCCAGCAATCAATTGTTGAATCACGGATGACATTTTCCAGTTTTATCCAGAAATCCAGCTTATTATTGGAGAAAAAAGAGATTTTCTGACTATTTGAGCCAGCTTTTTAATACATTTTATCAAGGTTTTTTCTTTTACAAGAATAAGTATCAGTTTCAGATTATCTTGAAATGAATGTGTGTATTAATACAGTTATCCTCCTTTATTTTTTATTGCTTACTCAGGCTGATTTTCAGGATTTTTTAAGATATTAAGGTGTCATCCCTGTTCAATTTTTTTTCATCAATTAACAGAAATGTTCTTCAAATGCGGGATAATTCAATTTTGATAAATTTTATGAACTATTTAACTTTTTAGGATGGAAATAACCCTATCCAAAACGGATCTGCACACTTGATGCATGAGTCGATTGAAGAGACTGGCCAGGAAGAGGCAACTCAGAATGGAAATGAACAATGTCCTCAGCCGATGAGAAGAATGTCCAGTTTTGTGTGAGACAAGATCCCTAGAATTTCAAGAGGAAACACCATTCCAAAAAACAGTCTTTTCATCCGCCAATCGTCAGCAATCTCTGCCGGCTAAATTAGATTTAGCCGCAGTTGAATCAGAGAAGGACATTTTTCCATTTGGAAACCCTGATGAAAATTCTGTCACTGAATCTAATACCACTCTAGACCAAAAGATGGCAACATATCTTCACGGACGCCAAGGATTGAAATAATTACGACATGTGATAAAACCACAGATAAAATCCCCCAAAGCTCTACATTTGTGGTCGTATCCCCACTAGGAGACATTGTCTCTGATGATTCAGACAATGAGGGAGGAGCAGCAGGAGGAGGCAAGAGATGATGAAGACTCATCCTCTTCAGATGAGGAAGTGAATAGCTTCAAATTTCCTGAACTAAAACTGCATACACCAATAACAGATTTGCTTTTATCGGAACAGGACTTCCCTGACTATCTGTCGTCATTAGAATCACAGTCTGCAAATTTGCAGCAGACCAATATGCCCAATTTCATCCTCAACACTGCTGCCCCTCCAAGCCTGTCTTCAAAAGCTTCAAGCCTGGCAGAGTATCCCGAGGTATCACATTTCAGAGCAGAAAACAACTTCTCCAACTCTATGGACTCTATGGTATCATTTCCTAGCCCTACAATCTCAGAAGCGATGCTCCCGGTCTCTGGCTCTGCCGTGGACCTGCTGATCATGTTCCAACGCATTTGTAACTTTGGACGCAACGTGATGACAATCATGCTGCCAGATGATAACACCAACACGCCAAATTCCAGGGAAAACAAGAAGCCTTCCTTGGGATTCTCTGGAGTCCCAAACTGGAGACGTGCGGACCCTTTCGGCTCCAGGGAGGGGTTTGAAAGGGGGAATTCCTGGATGAGCCCAAAAAACTAGTGTCTACCCAAGCTGCCGACACGGAAGACTCATCATCAGATTCACACCACCATCAGCCATCTAAAGATGGAGGACACTCCCTCCCTGAAAGAGAGAATGCAACTTCAGCAGAGAATTCACCTTTCCTTGCACGTATCTTCTTCTGCTCAAGGGAAGCATCACAAAAGATGAAGGACGACTTTTATTCTTTGAAATTTCGATTGTCTCTGCATCTTCGGCTAGTGAAGGTATGAGGCATAAGATGTATGTATGTATCTATGGATCTATCTATCTATCTATCTATCTATCTGTGTATGTGTGTATCTATATTTGTATGTATGTATGTATCTATCTATCTATCTATGTAGCTATGTATCTATATATCTGTGTATGTATGTATGTATGTATATATTTATGTATGTATGTATGTATGTATGTATGTATGTATGTATGTATGTATCTATCTATCTATCTATCTATCTATGTATCTATTTATGTATGTATCTATTTATGTATCTGTCTATGTATGTATCTATGTATGTATAAATGTATTTATCTATCTATCTATCTATCTATCTATCTATCTATCTATCTATCTATCTATCTATCTATATATATATCTATGTATGTATTTATGTATGTATGTATGTATGTGTGTATGTATGTATGTATATATCTATCTATCTATCTATCTATCTATCTATCTATCTATCTATCTATCTATCTATCTATCTGGAAAGGATTTTACAATGTCAGTCACATTGATTCTAAAATGCATGGAATCATCAATAGTTGCAACCTTAGTAATATAATCTGAATTAGAGGTAACCAATTTGACATAAAAGAAGGGACATTTTATCATTTTAGTTGATAATAATGATGATAATGAAGATTATGATGTATTATGTGTTGCACCTAATCCCGAACATCACCCTGATTACAATTACATACAAGCACATCAAAACAGATTGTATACATCCACAGGATACATATCATTGAGAATAGGTGCTAAGGGTAAGCGTTTAGAGATGATTTTCCCCCGCTTTTTTTTTCTTTTGTACTCAATCTATTAAAAGAAAATTTAGTAGCTACAATTAGAAGGTAGCGAAAGATACGAATAATATGATGTGTCAAGAAATGAAACTTTATAAATCCGCAGTTGACGTGTAATGCCATATGTGTGTACACCTGCAACATGTTGTGTATGGATTTGTGCGGCATCTCAAGGACAGTGGCCAGGCACATGGTCGGGCCCAAGGTAAACATAACAACAACAACAACAAAAACAAAAAAGACACTGCGGCAGAAGCCACAGAGAAGCAAAGTCAAAATGGATGATCCACGACAAACTCCTTTGTTGCTCCTTTCGTGGGTTTTGTTTACAGTGACCCAGCTGGTTACACGCATTGCCACATCTCTGTGTCATTCTTGCCATTCTGCCATTCATTTGTGTTCATTGTTGAATATGGAATATGGATGCAACAAGAATTACCTAATGTTGTCCAAGTGCGCAAATAGGTAAACTAATTGCTAAAGGAAAAAAACGAAATGCCTGAAGTAGGGCTTGAACCCAGTGCCTCTGGGTCACAATACATTGTTGTTAACCGCTCAGCCATCTCGTCCTCCTTATATCTATAACAAGCATGCCCGTATATAATGCTGGATTATGATTTCTCTATATTATAAATATAAAGCTGTCTCTTGAACTTTGGCTGCAGTTAACTCAAACACCACTATTTTGGTTAAGGATGATATCAAGTTTGATTGTTAGATCACATTAGCACTCGATATTGAAGTTATGCGGGCTTTTGGCAAGTTATGCGGGATTTTTGCATAACACTCGATGTTGAAGTTATGCGGATTTTTGCATAGCACTTGATATTGAAGTTATTTTTGCGGGATTTTGAAGTTATACTAGCACTCGATATTGAAGTTATGCAAATGCAGGCTTTTTGCATAGCACTCGATATTGAAGTTATGCAGGATTTTTTAAATTATGCAGGATTTTTGTGTAGCACTCGATATTGAAGTTATGCAGGCTTTTTGCGTAGCACTCTATATAGAAACTATGCGATATTGAAATTATGCGGGCTTTTTGTATAGCACTCTATATTGAAGTTATGCGGGATTTTTGAAATTATGCAGGCTTTTTACGTAGCACTCGATATTGAAGTTATGCAGGCTTTTTGTGTAGCACTCGATGAGGCTTTTTGCAGCACTTGATATTGAAGTTATGCAGGCTTTTTGCGTAGCACTCTGATATTGAAGTTATGCAGGCTTTTTGCGTAGCACTCGATTTTGAAATTATGCAGGATTTTTGTGTAGCACTCGATATTGAAGTTATGCAGGCTTTTTGCGTAGCACTCTATATAGAAACTATGCAGGCTTTTTGCGTAGCACTCTATATAGAAATTATGCAGGCTTTTTGTATAGCACTCTATATTGAAGTTAAGCAGGCTTTTTGTGTAGCCTCGATGTTGAAGTTATGTAGGATTTTTGTGTAGCACTTGATATTAAAGTTATGCAGGATTTTTATGCAGGCTTTTGCGTAGCACTCGATATTGAAGTTATGCAGGCTTTTTGCGTAGCACTCGATATTGAAGTTATGCAGGCTTTTGCGTAGCACTTGATATTGAAGTTATGCAGGCTTTTTTGCGTAGCACTTGATATTGAAGTTATGCAGGCTTTTTTGCGTAGCACTTGATATTGAAGTTATGCAGGCTTTTTATTTTTGAAATTAGATCTAGTAACAATAAAAAGTTTCACGACGCTGCAAAACAATCTTTTTCCAATCAATTAAAATATTGATTTCATCCAAGAGTTTATTAGCTAAGAACCTCAAGCAGGCTATTTGAAATCTACATGCAAAATATAGACGTTGTGGGTGCAGTGGTACCTGAGTTAAAGCTGTCAAAATTAGAGACGTTCAGCTTTATATATATAAACATAGGTCTAATACATTTGCTTCTTCTCCTCTTTTCTCTCCTTTACCTCATTTTTTGTTCTTCCGACTGACTTCACGCTGAGTGATGCCTGTCTAATTGTGTAGCTATAACTCCTCTCTTGTCTATAATCATAATCCATTATGATGGGTTATGATAATAGGCAACAGACAAGTAATATCTCCATAAATTGTTTCAGGCTTTTTTTATGATAAATGACAATAAGATTTTTTTATAAATGACAACTCCATCAAAGAAGACAGAACAAACACATGACTTTTAGGATATAACCTTTTTTTTCAGACAACAAATGGGTTATATCTATACTCTTATGATGCAAGCATCACACAGTATGATGTCAGAGGAAAGAACAGAAAAAAACAAAGAATAAATCAGCAAAGGAGGACAGCAATACTTTGAATGATTGGAATGGAAAAGAAAAAGAGGGCTATGAAGAGAGTGGTACGTTATAGAAAGGAGAGGTGAAAAGACGACTAGGAGAAAAGGATGAAAGAAAAGAGGTTAATAATGTACTAAAACCCTTGGTAAAATACTAAAATTCAGACCTCAGAGAAAGTGGGAAGAAGATGTTAAAAAAAAAAAAAAAGGCACTAAAGCAAAGAAATTTAAGCTTCATGAAAAGAAAACAGAAAATTTTAAAACAGCATAACCTGGAGAATGATAATTTGGGATATCTAAACACACACACCAGAAGGTAGAGAAAGAAAGTAGGGAAGAAAGGTATGAAAAGTATACAAAACTATAATGTAGACAACAATGGGGAAAAAAGAAAACAACTTAGTTTAGGATGAGTAATGCAAAGCGCAGGCAAAAAGGAAATCTTGCCATTTGATGTACTATCTTCTTTGGTGGAGTTGTCACATAATTGTCATTTATAGTTTTTTGTACTTTACTCAACTGTGACTCTTTTGACATTTGTTAGGTGCTACTGGTAGGTCCTACTTCTTTCCTCTCACTTTGTCACTTATCTTTGACCTCCTAATTCACCCTTCCTTAGAGCATGGCATATATAAGGCGGACATGGTACATGGTAAATTGCAATGTAACATCATGCAAAGCCTTTAGTGTTACAATCGTTGAATTGAATATTTTCTATGTCACCATTTTTCATGGAAAAGGAAAGGCTGTGTTACTGATCGTCGCATTGGTTTGCTTTCCATCCCAGCTCCTAGAGATGGTACAGACTCTGCAAGCTGACGGCCTTATTTGGGGATGTCGACACCAAAAGGAGACGAAATACGACTGTTTATATTACCCGAATCAACGTAGCCGATTTTTGGATGGTCGTTACGAGGCTGTGACTCAAAATATGGCTACTCGTATCAACAACGTCTTTGGGTGCTTGCAGTTCATGGAAGACTTCAAACATAAATTGTCTAAGATTCTGTATGTAGATGAGGAGATTAAAGACTACACCACACCTCTCTCTTTTGAGGATAAAAACTGGGAGGATTTTGACATTTCATGGCAAGATTTCTCTCCCGAGTCTTATGGTAAGTTGATCAAAGTAGTTCTGACATAATGAAATAATGGAAAGTTCTATTTCGTTCTTTTCTTTTTTTTAATAATGATGTTATATAATGTTGATGGAATTTTGAAAACAGCCAAAATTGTGAAATGTCAAGGATACAAGACGTCTTTGGATCATAACCATCAATGGTAAAAATCTGATTTTGCAAAAGATTTTTTTAAATTCCAATAATTTGTAAATCATCTTTGAAAGAACCTCTGTGTTTTCATCATGAGTCTTTCTGAATATTGTTTTGTTTCAACATTAACATTTGTTTCGTATTCAGACTCTGAAAACAATTTGGCTGATAACAGCGTTAGATCTCCTGTCATTGATTCCAAGAAAATATTGGCTTTGAAACAACAATGGACAAAGTTGGTACAAGAGGCTTTTAGCTCCACCAAGTTCCACATCATGGCCGTGCTGACAGCCATGTGTCGTCTCTTGGCCCACAAGGTGTGACTTTTGAGTGATTTTTTTAGGTGCCCACTTCATTACCTATATTGTAGGAGAATTGTTTTGAAGGGGAAGGGGGGGGGAGTGTTTTCGAGGAAATTAAAAAATTTGATTTGATTTACCCACATCCACAACTAAGGTGATCTCGGGGCTCGGACTGCATTGCAAACAGGTAAGGGATCTTTAATTTGCACAGAATGTTGTGATCTGCACACAGTGCCTCCTTTTGTCCATCTCCGGTGGGGACTAGGTGTCAGTATTACTTGAAAAAACTTGAGAAAATGTTTTAACCATCGGCAGGGCTTGAACCCCTGACCTCTGGGTTGAGAGGCCGACACCTTGCCTCTGAACTATCGATTCCCCTTTCCAATGAGAATCTGTCTTTTCCTCACTATGATTCATGTACGTAAGAATAGTCTGATATTAT